>JARHVA010001456.1:3085000-3395000 GCA_037957365.1 Torreya grandis
GATTTGGCCAACATGGGAATACTTCCAGGTGTGTGGGGCACCTATAGTGGAAGTAGACCTCTAGAATTGAAAGGGCTAGCTCCCTAGATATGACTTGATTTGCTTATGCTACTAAAACTGCCTATTATGGGTGAAAAGGGAGAGAAATATACATAAAGTAAACCTAAACTAGGAGGTGATACACCAAGAGTTGCTTCCATTCATACACTTGGAATTTGCATAATGAACTAAGACAACCAAACTAGCCTCAACACCATTAATGGAGCTCCCTAGCATTAGTGTTTTTCATGAAGGCAAATAACAACTCAACAAATGAAGGCAAGTGAAGGGAAGGTCAGATATGACACTACCAAACTCATACACACTTCAAGAGTCTATTGCAACAGCATACACTTCATGAAACCTGTTAGGAGAGAAGTCATTTGCAGCAATACATTCAAGGATTGCATGAAAACAAGATGAACTCAATCTATATTTGACATTCAAAATGGATCACTTCAACACGTAGTGCAAATGGACTTAGAGTATAACCAACTTGCTTCGCATTAGCTTAAGTACAAATCAATGTACAATTTTGGCAGGGCTTCGCCATACCAAGGGTTGGAATCCCCTTCAATAGCCAAAATGGCTCATACTTATAGAACTTGGAAGAAGAGAGAGAAGAGAGAAGTTGAAGAGTCACAAGGACAAGTGTCCAAAGGTAAGAATCAGTTACAATACATGTGGATGCAGCGGAAAATGAGTCATGAAACTGATTTACACATCATCTCATCCCAAATTAGCCTCTTCTCCAAGTGTGGTGTAGCAAATCTTCTCAATCATTCTCTCTTGCAAACTGCCTTCATCATAGGCTTCCTTTTGAGTATTCCAAAGCAAGTTAGGACAAGTGTCTCATGTGTGATGAGGAGAGGGAGTTACAAAGAAGCCTTCACCTGAATTGGGAGTTTTCTTGATCATGACATTCTCTTACACAAGCTCAATCATCACCTATCATCAAGATCACTCTCCAATAGGCATTCCTTGACACTTGGCACTAGAATCTTTGCATTTTGTGAGGCCTGTGAAAGTAACGAAGCTCTGCTGATGGAGTTCGTAGTTATACTGACGGAGTCCGTAGTTCAGTTGTAGGAGTCTGAAGCTGGACCGATGGAGTCCGTAGTTTTTCTGATGACTTCAACATCTCTATGTAACCCTTCTTGGTTAGAGCATCCTGCTTGCTTGCAAATCTTCTAGGTTGATTTCTCATGCTCCATTGGATGTGTACCAGCTATGCAAACCTCCATTTGATCTCACTTGACCTCTGGTCCATGATTTGACCCATTTCTTCTTCAAACTGTCTCCTTGGGCATGGAAAAACTGCCCTTGCTCTGAGACAAAATAGGGGTGTGTTCCCCTTCCTCTTCTTCAAAACCAATCATTGGAGGTGCTTCCCCAACTCCGAAAGGTGTTCTGTACCAAAATCAGCCTTCAACTCCAAGTTTTAGACCTCCATCTAACACCATTTCCAAGGTAGACTTTGAAGTGCAGGACTGTGTGCGGGGGTGTTATGATGACAATGTTTCTTGCATCTTCTAGCTTCCTTCCTTGGTGAGAATGACCCTTTATTGTGCCCTATTGTGAAAACATCATGGTGTGAATGAATGTCAACCATTCATTACCCTATCTCACTATAACCCTTCCACCATACAACCTAAACCTGCAAGATGAGCTCTCCTTTAGGTCTCTGACTGTGTTTCTCATTTAGAGACCCCTACTATAGGTGCATTTGGCAAGATTTGGGCCTGTGGATGGTGTAATTAGGTTTGTCATGAATTCCTTGAGGTCATATTTCATTCATCTAGGCCAAACTCCATCCATCCAGTCCTTTTTATGCAAAGGAGACCCTACATGTCACTCACTGCCCACATACCCTGTTTGACTGTGTTTGGAGGTTGTTCACTACAAAGCAAGGCTTGAAAAATGTCTTAAAGCATGTTGAGGTTCCTTTGAGGTCATCCCTCACTTTGTCCAAGTCAAACTTCACTAACACAATCCCATTTGGCACAAGGAAACCCTGTTTTCAACTCACTGCTTGTCTCAGTCCGTACAGGCCTGTAGGTGTGTTTGGGATTATTTGGAACTTGTTTGAGGATGCTTTGATTGTTCTTGAATGTTTTGAAGTCACCAAACATCCTATTCTCTTTGAAAGGTCAAAACAAAGATCAAACTCAACTCTTTATTTCATACCTCAACCTTCAAGCAACCTCCTTAGCAAGACTGTGTTTCACTTCCCAGGCCTATGTACGGACTAGGGGAAGTACTTAGAGGTCAAAACCATGTTCTAATCTTGCTAAAGTGATATTAGTCATTGAATGTATGTTTGGGTTACTTGGAGACTGGAGTCATTTGAGCATAAGGCCTAGTCAGGGTATGCCTAATTGCTTGAAGAAGGTCTCTTTTAGTAAGTTTCCTGTAGATGTCATTGAAGCTTCTCAGTGGGTTTTCGACCATTTTCAAGGTGCTCAAGCTCCAACCTCTACTAATCTCCTTGACCTCATGCTTTGCAAAGTGCTTCTCTATGCTAGAGGCAACAAAGTTCACCCAATTGTGTGCTTCAAAACCTTGTCAAACGAGTAATATGCCATTTTGGAAAAGCTCCCTGCCCTCTGGTCTGTCCATTTAGGGAAAAGGGTCCCTGTATCAGTACTTCTCTTAGCAAGGTCTTCTCAACACCATGCTTGACTCTTAAGGGGTCTTAATCATGCTATTTAGGCTATCAACTCACTTCATAACCTCATGAGGGCTCAACCCTATAGAATACCTCCATTCACACCCCTGTAGCTCTGCAAATGACACCTGAAGATGTACACTTGACTATATGTGAGGCAATGAGGTTGATTCATCACTAAAACAAACCTAGGAGAAGCTCTCTTAGGTGTATTTATGCATCTTGAACCATGATAAGCAATTTGGGCACAAGGACATCCTCTTAAGCATCAACATGACGTCATCAGTATCGTAAGTGGCTCTCTTGAACTGTATATGCAAACAGAGACATAAAAGAGCATGAGTTTGTAAGGGTAAGGTTCTCTAAACACCTCAAAATGCAATCCCCAACCTTCAGTCTAGATAACCTCATCAAGAATATTTTGAAGTCAACTCAAAACCCTCTCTCTAACGCAGACAACCTCCATTCAAGACCCCTGAGGTGACTGCAAGTGTGAAGGACTAGTTTGGAAGCATAAGCCTAGAAGAGGCTTTCCTAAGACATTGAGCTTTCCAAAACAAGAAGAAGCATGGGGATGTCTTGAAAAATATTTTAGAAACACCTGAAACACACCAACCCATCAGACCAAATCAAGAAAAACTGAGACAAGCTCAAACAATGACCCCCTTATGGTTGCAAGCCCATAAAAAGCTCCTGGAGTGTTAGCCATTGTTCATAAAGGAGGAGGCACCAAATTGCAAGTTATTGTTATGAAAATGAAGTGTGCTCAGAGTAAAATCCACCCCCAGAAGCACTCCTCCCAACTCCACTTGTACCGTCCACACCAAGTGCTTGAAGTTGACCCTTCTTTGCTTGCCAAGAGAAAATGGGGGAAAATAAGTTGCAGATGAACTTTTTTGCATTCTCCTTGAAAACCAAACGTAGAAATGGGTGTGGGGAGGTGAAGAGTCATATTTTAAAAAATTTCAAGTGGCACACTTCCCAAGGAAGCCATACAAGTGCCCATTTCTCTCTTTGGCCAAAAAAACTGATTTTTGTCTGAACAACCTGAAATTTTCAGTTAGTGACAGTTATTATAGACCTCCTATGACACATGGCATGTGATAAAACTCTTTTACACTTGCACATTTCTCAATAAATCCGTACAAAGCATTAAATGCACCATTTTGACCCCTTAAAAAGACTTATAATGATAAATGGACCTAGAGAACACTCAACCAAAGCTATTACAACATCAATTGACACTAATTGACCTATGAAACACCTTATGACAACATATTATTGCCCCTTATATGCCTAAAAGTGAAGTTTTTTACTAGAGGTGCCCTATTTTGACTTAAAAGTCAAAATTGGTCAACATTCGGGTGAACTCCCTGATGGCGTAAATGAAGATTTTTCAGATGCCCATTTATTTGAAAAATATATTGTACCATCCTGGAACAAGAATATTGGTGAGGACTTACCTATTGCTTCTTTTATGGAGGACATGCAGCCTATGGAGTTGATGAATTTGGCATTGAAAGCTCAAATGTTCCAACTAGTCCATGGCCTTTTTTACAAAATGGGACCTGATCAAGTTATGCGTAGATGTGTTATGAATGAGGAAATCTGGGATGTACTCTTGGAAGCACATAAAGGACCAGATGGAGGCCACATGGGTCTCGACACCATGACAAGGAAGGTAATTCTTGCAAGACTATGGTGACATACATTGCATCAAGATGCCAAGGAATGAGTGTTGGGATGCAATACTTGCCAAAGAACTGGAAAGTCACGTAAAAGGGACTTTATGCCCTTGTGGCCGTTTCAACCCCAAGAGCTTTTTGAGTGGTGGGGTGTGGATTTCATTGGACCATTAAAGATCAGCAAAGCTCATAGTTGCAAGTATATTTTTGTTGCCATGGAGTTTTTGACGAAGTGGGTAGAAGCTAGAGAGTTCCCTAACAATAATGTGCAAAGTAAAGCCAAATTTATATACGAGCAAGTGGTCACCAGGTTCGAAATTCTGCTGCAAATTACTAGTGATAGAGGCAGACATTTTTTTCAACAATGTAATTTGGATAATGATTTTGAAGTTTTGCATTTTACATTCTCTCTCAAGTCCTTACTGCCCAAGAGCGAATGGACAAGGAGAGGCAACAACAAGGTTTCAATATCAGTCCAAAAGGCACGTGGAAAAGAAGGTGCCAATAGGGAAGAACACTACCTGCAGTGTTATGGGCCTATCATATGGCCTATAAAGTAACTACTAGCCTTACACCTTTTCAACTAATGTATGGTCAAGAAGCAACGGTTTTGATAGAGTAATTGACATCAAGCTTGACCGTAATTGTGGAGAACCAACTAGGTGATGACGAGAGCCTACCTGAATGGTTCATTCAGTTGAATAAACTAGATGAACGTCGAAAAATGGCTCAGCAGGCGATTGATGTTATAAAGACGGAAGTGCTAGCATGATAAACACCTCCAACAGATGAATTATAAACTAGGAGCTCTAGTACTAAGGTATAACAGGGGGTGTGAAATTAAACTATGGAAGTTCAAGGCATTTTGGCTAGGCTTGTTTAAAATTTTGGAGGTCTTCGAGAATAGAGTAGTCATGTTAGAGAACTTGAATTGAATGTTGGCTAGATAACTTGAATGGAATGCTGGTCAAAGACACAGTGAACAATTTTAACCTTAAGTTGTGTAAAGTGAGAACTGAATACATAAATATGATTGACATTGGGCTTCCACGTATGGGGGATCAAACATTATTGAAAAGCAGGGCCCATCAAACCTACAAGAGGAGACATAAAAAAGTGGAAAGAAAAATGGTAGAATGTACATTGGGACGTACGATCACACTGAGCCTATTTTTTTTACCAAAAAACAAAAAAGGGAGGCACCATACGACTAGCACTTGACAGCCAAGGATCCAACCACGCAGTGTACAACTATTAGACTAAAGTCATTGTTTGACTAGTTGGCCTCCCTAGAGCTGTACAACCATATTATGCCAAACCACTGCATCAGCCATACGAACTAATTCCATCCCCATACGGCTACTACCTGCCCACTCTATTTGGCGATTGCTCGACAACCAAGTCCTATGGCCATTACTTGATGCCCACACTCAACAGCTATAGTCTGATGCCCACCTCGTATGACCCTTGCCCATATGGCCATTACTTGATGCCACACTAAGTGATCATACCTTGATGCACACCTCGTACGACCCATGCCCATATGACCCTTCCCTGACCCTGCATGTCTGATCGTGTCCTATCTGTACGACCTTCTGGGTTCCAAACTATATGAACACTCCTTTAGGTGCACAAACAATTTTTGCACATCCCTGTGCCAACCATACACCCATGTCTAACTGACCACCACTCAACTATATGACACTATAAACTTAGAGCCTTTCAAACCAACCACTCTAATTCCATTTTCAGAATTGCACACTTTGACCCATGAGGATAACATATTAAGTTCAAATTTCTATTTTTGCTATAAGTAGGAAGTTGGACAATATCACTTTGAGCCATAACCTTGGTTCCACATAGTGATATGAGTACAAGGTTCAAAGAAGTTGTAAAGATTCAAGGGCTGCAATCGATTTCTAGCAAACCCTTGGAGGAAGATTTTAGCAAATATTCGTGTATTAGTCAATTACGGTTTGTCACAATTGTAATGGTAGAAGCAAATCCTCCTCCTTTGTCCAAAGCACCAATAGTACGACAAAAGAATGCACTAGAATCTGCGTTTGAGAGATTTGGTATAGAGAGGGAAGGGTGTATTCTGCCTAAGCAACACCCCACTTCCAATGATCTGTAAACTAGGTGGATTCCACTCTAAGCTTCACCAACACGGGTTCTATATTCCTAACTCAACATACTAATTGAATGACTATTGTTATAAGCTATTTTGCTTGCTAAACTAGAGATATGAAGTGCTGGAATTGAAAGTACAGCCCACTGTAACAAGTGGAGAGAAAAATAAGACAACACAAAGCACATAGAACATAAGATTTGACTTGGAGAAACCTTGATGTGGGAAAAACTCCAGTGGGTGAGTCAATTGCACTTCCCCTTTCCACTATGTAATTCTCAACATGTACAAGTTACTGCCACTCTTTGGCCTTTCATGGACAAAACTAGCTTTACTCACTATCCAAAGCGTGTACACAAATGATTGGCACTCTTACAATACTTCACAAACAATCCCAACACTAGAACAACCATTCATGGCTAGGAGAACAATGAGATAACATGAAAAAATACCCAAACTTGCAATTTTACAATGTGGATCCTGTTGGCCATTTTTGGCCCACATACCAAATTTTGCCCAAGTGTGAGAAGGTAGACTTTCAAGCAAAAGTGGCAAGTTCAAACAATTTCGGGTTTTCAGAGGAGCACCACTTAAAAAACCTTATAAGTAATCAATAGTCGAAACCCTGAAGCAAGTAAGAAGGTTTGGAAAGCCCGATTTGGTCTGGGCAGTGTATTTCAAGTTTATGGGGGTGCACTACTTAATTACTTCTTAAGTTGTGAGCAGTTATTGTTGACGCAGTGGATTGCACCCTTGACAAGAGGCTGAGCTCCTGCCTTTCACACACAACAATGAAAACTTCCCTCTTGCCTGTGGGCCTGACAAAACTGGGGGGAGAGTCTCTAGATAAGGGCTAGCTCCTTTCGATGTATCTTTTAGGTCCTGGATTCCCTACTGCTAACAAATAAATGAAAAAAGGGAGGGATGAAAAGGGAGAAGGTTGCTGAAAATAGAACCTAAACCTAAACTAAAAGGTGATACACCAAAAAATTTGATCCACTCAGCCCGAACATACACTTTTACCAAGAACAAGCTCCCATACACTTCATTTGACACGAGAAATTTTTCTGCATCAGTGGACTAGGGGTCCATGGATATACAGGGAGGAAGAACTACCAGAGGCGTTCTCAGACACACTATGGCAGTCTATTCACAGGCACCTATACTCCTCTAGGGACACTTCTGGCAGATTTGCAAAAGAAAAGCTCACAATGCATTAGACATGCTGAAATCATCCTGCAAAAGCATGAAGGAAAATGACTTAACACAGAACAAAGGCATAGACACATACGAAAGTGCAAGCTCAAATAGAGGTAAAAATGCTATGTCTCGATTGAAGGTTAAATCCAGCAGAGTTCTGCCTTACAAGCCCAGAGGTTTTTTGGGCAGAGCTTTGCCTTACAGGCTAAGAGATCTCTTCTCAAAATGAGAAGTTTACAATATATATAGAGAGAAGAAGACTTTGGCGCTTTCTGGAAAAGACTTTGGCGCCCCTTTTTACAAGTGGCCCATGTGCGTTCTGAGCCTTGCGAAGAGGAAGCCGCTGATAGATAGTGCTGTGTCGGCTCCTTCTTTGACTTCAGGCGTTTAAAAACACAGGCCGCACCGTTTGTCCACAAACAAGACCGCTCCTTGAAGGCATTCACGCGGTTTGTCTGCTCATAAATGCAAAATGGAGAAAAAATGGGTCGCGCCGTTCACTGTTTGTGCCCCTTGATGACCACTTGGGAGGCACTGTTCCAACCGCTGGAGTAACTCCTTGAGTCGATGCCTTCCTTCGCCACTTGGACTGTTTTGTCCGTTTCTGTACTTAGCTCTTTTGTCTCTTCCTTGCTTTGTCTTTTCTGGCTCCTTCGGCCCTCGGGGGCTATCTTCTCGGCCTTGCTGGCTCCTTGGGCTCTTTCATTAGCAGGTCGCTGAGTTCATTCTTAACTTTTGTCTTTTCCCAACGTCGTCTTTTCCTGGTTTTGTCTTTTCCTCTCTTAGCTCTTTGGGCTCCCTTCTAGTTGGCGCTCAAGTATTTAAAGATCAAATGACTATTTTCTTGTCATAAAATTGACGTTCGCAAGCCCGTCACTGTTTGAAAGCCAACGGCTAGTTTATCGCCCTGAAATTGATGGCTTTGGAGACGTCACCGTCCTTGGCAATTCCTTCGGTTCTTTTCTCTTCAGTCGGGCTTTTGTCTCGACCATTTTTCCCATGGACAAAATATCCGCAAGAATTGTTTCTCTCGCTTCCTTTCCTTCGGAGCTTTTTCTCGAGTTTTTTCCCGCGGCTTCTCCTGAATGTATTCGGACTTTTTGTCCGAAGGAATTCCTTCGGACAAAAGTCCGAAAGAAATCACTTTATGCCTTTGTCTTTTTATTTTTGTGGGATTTCTTCCGAAGGATTTCTTCTGACAAAATGTTCGAAGGAATTCATTCGGACATTTTGTCTGAAGAAATTCTCGTCCTTTGCCTTGTAAAAATTCCCGAAGAAAACTTAACTTTTCGGCTTTCTCCTTGTTCACTTTTTTTAATCCTTTTTCAAGTGTTCCCTGCCCTCCGCAAGGGAACTTGTCCTTCGGGAGACTCTTTTGAACCAAACATTGAACCAACTGAGTGAACTGTTCCTTTGAACCAAGTCGACTGCACCAAGCTGTTGAACTTTGTCGATGAACCACTTTTCCAACCATACGGAAAAGTGTCTTGAACCATTTTAGCTCTCTTTCCTTGTGAATTTCTTCAATCAAGAGTCCGAAGAAGCTTTGTAAAACCTTGCACTCTTTGAACTGGTTCTTCATCTGCCGAAAGACTTGCCCGCAGAGTCCGTAGAAACAGCCTGTAGAGTCCGTAGAAAAGCTTGCAGAGTCCGTAGAAATCAAACTTATGCAAAATAAAAAAATGAACTGGCTCATAATGGCAGGGAAGGAAGGAGACCGATTTTTGGCCTGTTGAACCAAAAATGATGAACAGTTAGAAACCCAAAATAAGTAATGAGACATCAAAAGCCCGTTTTGGTCTTAGAAGTGCGTCTCGGGTTCTCAAAGGGACAAGTCTGAAGTAAGCTTGGAAAACCCGAATTACTCTGCAAAGAGTAAATCGGGTTTCTCCAAGTACTTTACTTAAAAAGCTTTATAAGTAAAGGAGCAGACAAAGTCCGAAGTTGGGGAGATCAAAGAACCCGAATTACTTTGCATAGAGTAAATCGGGATTCTTCAAGTGCTTGACTTAAGCTTGGTCCAGCAACACGAGAGCCATGATGCAATGAATGAAAAGCTGCCACATGACATAAGCTGGAGCAGAAAGGGCCAATCAGTAAAGGACAAGTGGCACAAGGACGACCAATCAACGTAAAGGGGAGTCCAAGTAGCAGATAGTTGAGAATTTATGAAGGCTCTCATCCTTCAATATGGTTTGCTCTCGACAAATGACCGTCCAACGTAAATGCAACATGGGTCGGCTTGAGTTCCTAGGCATGGAGATCTGCATCTTTTTTAGCAAGACACGTGAAGGAGAGGATTGGCATGCCATTGTTTAAATGCAAAAGATCAATTCAGCTGCGCAAAGAAGAGACATCTCAGCTGCTCGTAGCATGGCTCCTCAAATATGCCAAAATGAAACTTGAATACGAGAATGGATCGAGGAGATTGGGATGATCTTGGGTGGCACGTTTCATGGTCGAGGCAGTGGCGACAGTAGCAGTGCCAGTTCAATGATTTCCCCTCTCCTTTCTGCCACGCAACTCTATCTCTCTCTCTCCCCGTTCTCTATAATATCACGCGACTTGCCATTGTAATGTTTTTCAGTTTTTAGACGTTTTTTATCTTCCTGGGAGACGGGACGCTCTTAGAGATATCACAAGATATGCTCAGCTGGTTAGGCTCTACCTTGCCAAGCATTTGTAAGAACCACCTCTTATGCATTAAAGGATCTTTCTTTGGCTGTCTCTTGCCTTGGACTTGTGTTTGTTGAGCTGTGTACTATGGCATCACATGAAGAAGAGTCTTCCTCGTCCATGGTTCTCCAATCTGACCTTGTTTAAGGATTTTTCGATGCTGTCTGTAGGTCTGGTTGAGTGTTCTTTCCGCCATTAATGTGAACTTTCAGTGAGTCTTAGAACTCCTCTCCATTTGTATTCATCGCTTCCCTGAACCTCCTCCATGAAATATTTATGCAACTAGCTTGATCTTAAGGTTGTGTAATCCAGTATTGTCCTCTGCAGAATTAGTGTGGGTTCAAGCTTATGGGATTTTTCAATTTTAAATTGGTGCATCGCTTGGTTAGCCTTCTTAAGAGCCTTTTTCCCCTTTCTAACCCTTTTCCCCGTGAAAGTTTTATTTCAGCAGTAGTTTAAGTGATCCACCGAGAGGAACTAGCCTATTTAAAAATCCTAGAGACTCAACCTCACCATAGGACACCCACATATTGAGGTTGTTCCCATGCTTATGGCTGGAAGTGGGAGAGCTTGAAAAAATCTCTCGTCAAGGGTGCAATTTCAAGCTTAAACAGTTCTGGCACGCCCGGTGGGACTAAGGTCCAAAATAGTAAAAGGATTTTTGATGTTGTTCTTTTACATATTAGTCTTTGGAGGCATTCAACAAACATCAATGGCGACTCCGAGCATCTAACAGCTGGTTTAAGCAACCCAAGTGCCTAATCATCGTTATTTGCTTTTGAAAGTAAGTATTAGCCATTGGTGACTCCAAATAAAAGCTCCTGGTTATGAGCAGACCAAATTTGTCTCTTTGAAGTTTTAATCAGCTTCTACTTGTCTTATGAGGCTAACATGAACAACTATGGTGAATATTTCTATTATTCACCTCCTTATCAACAGCCCTAGTATGATCCTCATGATCCATATGAGCTCAATCAGCCCTACCAAGATTTCTATCAAGGCTATGATGAACCTTGGCAAGTTCCTCATGGTCCATATATGCAGGAGTATTGCCCTGATCATCCATATGAACAAACCCATCAAAATACTGCTCCTTATCAGCCCTTTCATGAGCCATCTATACCAACACGTAGGCAAACTTTAGTGAGCCTTGACAAGCATCCACTAGAGTTGTGCTCACAAAAGTGTTATGGCCTAAATATCCCTACTCACCAAATCCATTATGTGGAAGATTCATTGCAGCAAATGAAAGCAGAATGGGCACTTGTTGAGAGAGCAATTTAGAACAACCTCACTGGTGACATGATGGATATATGCGGTTACATTTAGAGCGTAGAGGACAAGCTAGAGAGACTTGAGGAACAGCAGGGCCAACCCCGCCAACCTTTGGTGCCTACGTACGCACCTCCGCAACCTTCTTATGTGTCGTTCATTCCTCCTCAAGAGGCCATTTCAAGTACTCCTTTGAATCTTCCAAGTTCGTCATATGTTCCGCAGTCTTTTCTTGCTTGAAAATCCATCCAAGGGGGCTGTCAAAAAAATGAAATGCTTGCTATGGAACAATTTGCTGTTTGGGCCCAAGACTTCATCCCTCTTCATGAGCCTTCTTGTGTTCCTGACCACCTTAAGAAGGACCTATTTCAAGAGAATATAGCAAAGCAAATTAGAGAGTTGGAGTTGAAGGCAAGGAAAGAAGAAGAAAGGCAGAATCAACAAATGAAAGCAGAACCGCTACCTTCCCCATCTTGGAGCCAAGTCACGCAGCTAGGTAAATCCAAGGTCATTCAACCCCCATCCCTCCCTCCTCAAGAGCCTCTATCTTTTCCATCTTGGAAATCCATTTAGAGCAGTGGGCCGAAGGAAGAGGTGGTGTTTCCTGAAATCAGACAAGAAACTTTGTAGCCTCCATCCTTTTCCCTCAAAAGCCTAGAGCCTTTCCTTCATGTAGAGCCATTCAAAAAACAAATAATTAGGAAGAGGAGGTGGGGTTGATCCAAGTAGAGCAGATTCAGGAGCAAAATCAGGAACCTATGGTAGCGTCCTTGAACCTTTCTCACCTTGTTGAGCATTTTCAAGAGCCTATTATGCCACTCTTTGAGAAAGAGCCTATTCTCTGTGAGGAAAACCAAAGAGATGCATCCAAAGAAGCTGAGGAGGAGGATATCACGAGCAACTACGAGGAAAAAATCACCATAGGGTCCCCCCTTGGTCTGCAAAAGATTAAAGCAACCTTCTTGAATGAAGGATAACATATTGAAGACTCTTTTGCAGTAGTGCATGAAGTATACTACACTATTGAGGATGCAAAGCTACCACCTTATGTTAAGAATGAAGGGGTCGAGGCTGTGATTTTCTTGAATGAGCTGCCACGTGATGAAGTGGATGAGGAATTGAATGAAGTAGCTGATCAAACTGATGAACTTATGGAGCAACCAAAGGTTCTCAATCAATTGAGAGGCTCATTTGAGGACTTGTTTGAGATCTTGGGAGCTGGTTATGTTCTTCTCCAAGGCAACTATGGTCTGGTTGCAGCCAAGGAGAGCATCTTTGTCAAGTGGATCGAAGGGGACGGAGTGGGTAGTCGTCCAACTCTGCCACCTCAAGAACTCATTGCAAATATGGACTTGTTTCAGATCTTCAAAATAGGCTATCAGCTCCTTGATGAGCCTAAAAAACATGAAATAAAAGACAAGTCTAGTCTTTTTGAGGAGGCCATAGAAATCAAAGAGGTTTGCCTTGTTGAACCACCATTGGAGGTTGCAGTTAAGAAGTCATTTGAAGAGCTTGAGACCCTCTGGATTCACATAGATGACCTTTTTGGAGCTCCCTGGTTCTCATTGAACATGGTGATGGAGAAGCTGATAGTTGCAATAAAGAAGCAGGCGTCAAGGCCAAGGGTCAAGAAGCTGCATGCCTTGTTCAATTATTTGACTCGTAAGACAAGGGAAATCCAGGAGGAAAGGGGTACATAGTTTTAGGATGTATATATGAGGATTAGTTTTGTTCTAATTCCTCCAAGTGCTAGTTTTAGGCACATTTATATGTTGTTTTTGCTTTGTTCTAGGTTAGTTTATTTTCTTTAAGTGCCTTGGGCACTTTGTTTTGTTTTGTTTTGTACTGTCCTCATTGCTTCAAGAGGAAGTTCCAGCAAGGGTCAGCTCTGTATCCAGTTTCAGACTAGCACAATTGCAGAAGCAGTGACTCCTTGCCCAATGGACTAGACAAGGCAACATGAGCTGGGTTCCCAAGCATAGCAGGCATGCTTCCTTGCATGTCGCCAGAAATGTTGGCCATTTTTGGCCAACATACTAAATTTTGCCCAAGTGTGAGAAGGTAGACTTTCAAGCATAAGTGGCAAGTTTAGACAACTTCGGGTTTCCAGAGGAGCACTACTTAAAAAATCTTATAAGTAATCAACAGTTGAAACCCCGAAGCAAGTAAGAAGGTTTGGAAAGCCCGATTTGGTCTAGGCAGTGTATTTCGGGTTTCTGAGGGTGCACTACTTAATTACTTCCTAAGTTGTGAGTAGTCAGAAACCCAAAATAAGTAATGAGACATCAAAAGCCCATTTTAGTCTTAGAAGTGCTTCTCAGGTTCTCAAAGGGACAAGTCCGAAGTAAGCTTGGAAAACCCGAGTTACTCTGCATAGAGTAAATCAGGATTCTTCAAGTACTTTACTTAAAAAGCTTTATAAATAAAGGAGCAAACAAAATCCAAAATTGGAGAGATCAAAGAACTCGAATTACTCTGCATAGAGTAAATCGGGATTCTTCAAGTGCTTGACTTAAGCTTGGTCCAGCAACACAAGAGTCATGATGCAATGATTGAAAAGCTGCCACGTGGGGTAAACTGGAGCAGAAAGGGCCAATCAGTAAAGGACAAGTGGCACAAGGATGACTAATCAACATAAAGGGGAGTCTAAGTGGCTGATAGCTGGGAACTTATGAAAGCTCTCATCATTCAATATGGTTCGCTCTTGACAAATGATCATCCAACTTAAATGTAGCATGGGTCGGCTTAAGTTCCTAGGCATAGAGACCCATGTCCTTTTTAGCAAGTCACGTGAAGGGGAGGATCACCATGCCGTTGTTTAAATGCAAAAGATCAATTTAGCTGTGCAAAGAAGAGACATCTCAGCTGCTCGTAGCATGGCTCCTCAAATACGCCAAAGGGAGACTTGAATGCGACAACGGCTCGAGGAGATTGGGACAATCCTGGGTGGTGCGTTTCATGGTCAAGGCAATGGCGACAACAGTGGTCCCAGTTCAACGACTTCCCCTCTCTCTTTTCTACCACACAACTCTCTCTTTCTCCCTGTTCTCTATAAATATCATGCGACTTGCCATTGTAATGGTTCCTAGTTTTTAGACATTTTATCTTCCTGGGAGATGGGACGCTCTTCGAGATATCGCAAGATATGCTCAGCTAGTTAGGCTTGACCCTGCGAAGCATTTGTAAGAACCATCTATCTCTTGCCTTGGACTTGTGTCTGTTGAGCTGCGTACTATGGCATCACATGAAGGAGAGTCTTCATCGTCCATAGTCCTCCTTTCTGACCTTGTTTAAGGATTTTTCGATGCTATTTGCAGGTTTGGTTGAGTGTTCTTTCTGCCATTAATGTGAACTTCCTGTGAGTCTTAGAACTCCTCTCCGTTTGCATTCATCGCTTCCCTGAACCTCCTCCATGAAACATTTATGCAACTAGCTTGATCTTGAGGTTGTGTAGTCCAGTATTGTCCTCTGCAGAATTAGTGTGGGTTCAAGCTTATGGGATTTTCCCATTTTAAATTGGTGCATCGCCTGGTTAGCCTTTTTAAGAGCCCTTTTCCCCTTCTAACCCTTTTTCTCGTGAAAGTTTTATTTCAGTAGTAGTTTAGGTGATCCACCGAGAGGAACTAGCCTCTTTAAAAATTCTAGCAACTCAACCTCACCATAGGACACCCACATCCTGAGGTTGTTTCCATGTTTATGGCTGGAAGTGGGAGACCCTGAAAAACTCTCTCGCCAAGGGTGCAATTTCAAGGTATAACAGATCCAATTCCAAGACCTCTCACAGATGTCTCTGCAATCCATAGAGCTTGTGCTTAATGCCTTTGTACCAAGGAACCTGCCAAGAAGCTTAACCGAACTGCCAAGAGAGAGAAGGAATGTTTGCAACCATTCATTTGCCCGGGTTTTTGAATGGTGGCAAAACTATTGCTTATGCAGACTAGTGGTTATGAAACCATTAGTGCAGTTTTGCAACCATCCCCTGCAAACACCGGTGGTTATGAAACTGCCGCTTGTAGACACCGGTAGTTACACAACTACCACCTGCGTTTACCAATAGTTTCGTCATCCTTGAAAAAGCCTTGGATTTAAACTAGGTGGCAGTGGTTACGCAATCACCACCTGCATTTACCAGTGGTTTTGTCGTCCTTGACAAAACCTGTGGATTTAAACGCTGAAAATCCTTGACTTCACCATTCTAAAGATTTGTGGATAATCTTTATATTGACTCTTACCACTGCAACTTATTTGAACTGATGTTTTAACATGAAATGTCTTACAAGCATGGATTACATATGTTGGGAATAGTGGAAACATATAACAAAACATAACTAGTGCATTAGGATCCAAATTTGGATTATGCCTCCCCAAAAGCTTTAGTTTATCATATGGTTAGGCATCTCTGTGCCCACTTCCTTGCCTTCTCTTGGAGGTGTATCAGTTGGAAGAATATATCCAGCCTTGTGAACTTCAACGTTCACCTCTTCATCCTCCCTTGTGTGGTCTATTTCCTTCCATCAAAGAAGGCTAAAGACTACAAACAGATAGAGGACAACTTGCTAGTAACATTTTCTCTTGGTTAGTAGATATGCTTTGCAAAGGACTGCACCAATCTATCCCCTTATCTTTTAAAAGGAGAAAATAAATCTTGACACTAGCATTCAACTTATTTTAACCTTGAGTTGTTCTTACCAAGGAGATCGGAGATTTGAGATTTCCCTTCATAGGAGTGGATAATGTAGCCCTTCCCATCCTTAACGAACTGATACCGATTCGCCCTCCTGATGAAGATTTCATCACGCACATACTTGTAGGGGCTGCCAAAGACTAGGCCACAAACATCTATTGGTACTACATCCACAACAACATTGTCAATGAAATGTTCACTTATTGCAAACTTGACATTACATTGCATGGAAACCTTTATCTTTGCTCCTTGTTTCACCCATCCTAGTGCATAATGATTTGGATGATTGTATGCTTCCAATCCAATTCTATCTGCAAGCTCTTCATTAATTAAGTTTGCTAAAGAGCATGAATAAAAAATAACATCCACCTTTGTCTTCTTAATTTGAACTTTGATATGGAAAAGCTTAGAAGGTTCACCTTTTTGTTGAGCGTCGTTTCCCAAACATACCTACCTTTGAAGGGAGGTAAATACATCATCACTTCCCCATCTTGGCTTCACCCATCCTTTATTTCCAGAACTGAGGTCATAACTTTCTTCTTCCTCTTGTTCCTAAAGGGATGCAATTACGGATGCAACTTCCAACAAGTCTCCTTAGTAACCATTAACATCATAGTGACCACAATGATTCACACATTCTATATTAGAAATGAAAGTAGCATTCAACGCACCTTCCTTATCATTTGAAGAGGGAGACAAACCCTTGTCTTTGTCCATCTCAAGATAATAAGTTTGAGAACAAGCCTCATCAAGATCCTTGGGCTTGGCAAGCAACACTAGCCTCCTCAAGTGATTGTGCAACCCCCTAACATACTTCATCAAGATGTCACGATCAAGGGTGTCTTGACTCATTTGAACCGCCATCTTGTGAAACACTCTAGTATAATCCTACACACTTTGTCCTATTTGTTGACTAATATATTGCCAAACACTAGATCTTTCCACTTCATAGCAAATAGGTTAGAATTGCTTCTTAATCAAAACTCTAAACTCATCCCACTTACTAATTGGTGATAGCTTCTTCATAACCAAAGAATGAACACAACTCTCAAACCAAGTCAATGCACGATTAGATAACTTAAACCTTGTAAAGGAGATTTGACACACAATAATCTGATGTAAACTGAAGAATACCTCAAATTGAGCTAGCCAATGGTCTAGCTTCTCTGCGTTCACCTCTCCTCTATACGGTTGAATTTCAATTTTTGCTTCGGCTTTAAAGGGAGGTGGAGCCTTGCTGGTATGGAGGAGCTTCTCATAATTGGGAGCTTCCAGCGCTTTGCTTCTATTGCCTTTGTAGAAATGCCTAGCTTTTCCATGAGCATACTCATAATGGATTCCAACTTATCAAGCTTCTTCATGTAAATAGAAATACCAACAACATCCTCTTCCAACTTGCAGAACCATTCTTCGGTTGTTTTGGCCTCTTCATCATTAGAATGTGCCATGCTTTTCACTTATTTTGTCCACTTCCTTGTGGAGATGTCTTCTTGCAAGGGAACCAAGTCACCCTCCACACTAGCCCTTGTTGCTCGGGTAACGAGCCTAAATTTGCACATGGGTCACACAAAACCACACACTACAATAGAAAACAAACTAACACAACTTGAGGAAAATGTTAGAAGCCTTTTTCGGCCAAAAGGAAAAACTAATTCTGATACAAATCAGCTCCGTAAGCTAGGTGGATATTCCACACTAAGCTTCAACAAAACGGATCCTATATTCCTAACTCAACATATTGATTGAAAGACTACTGTTCTAAGCTATTTTGTTTGCTAAAATAGAGATATGAAGTACTGGAATTAAAAGTACATCCTACTATAATAAATGGAGAGAAAAATAAGACAAACAAAACACATAGAATACAAGATATGATCTGGAGAAAACCCGATGTGGGATAAAAATCCAGTGGGCGAGTCAATTGCATTCCCTCTTTCCACTATTTAATTCTCAACATGTACAAGTTATTGCCACTCCTTGGTCTTTGATGGGCAAAGCTTGCATTACCCACTATCCAAAGCTTGTACACAAATGCTTTGCACTCTTACAACACCTAACAAACAATCCCAACATTGGAACAACCATTCATAGCTAAGAGAACAATGAGATAACACAAACAAAGACCCAAACTTGCAATTCTACAATGTAGATCCAATTCAGAGACATTTCATTGATGTCTCTGCCTTCCACAGAGCTCATGCTTTATGCCTCAAGGAACCTGCTAAGAAGCTTAACCGAACTGCCAAGAGGGAGAAGGAACGGTTGCAACCTTTCATCTGCCCTTTTTTGGACCATGGAGAAATGACTAGTTTATGTAGACCCCTGCAGTTGTGCAATCGCCACCTATGTTTATTGGCATTTTTGTCATCCTTGACAAAAATCTTGGATTTAAAGGCTGAAAGATGTTGACTTCACCATTTTGAGAATGTCTAGATCATCTTCATATTTACTCTGCCATTGCAACTCATTTGAACTGATGTCTTAATATGAAGTGTCTTACAAGCATGAACTCTATAAACTAAGAATAGTGGAAACATCTACCAAACATAAGTAGTACATTAGGATCCAAGTTTGGATCATCCAACCCCAAGATGGTGTAGACTTCGTTGATGGTAGGAAGTTCCAAGCAAGGGTCCATAAAAGTAAGTAAAAAACAAAGAATTGGCAAATCATATAAAATAAAATCCAAGGTGTTGCTTACCCCTGAGGCACTTGGTTGGTAGAGTCTTACTTCTATAGAATCCCTCACTTAGTGGACAAATAAACCAACAAATCATGACCTAAAATCAACATTGAGCAAAGCGTGAGTAGACAAAATTCTCTAGATGCCCTACTTTAGTGTTCTATATTTTGAGCCCTACTTGGGTTGGATGGTTTCCAGTTACAAACGGGTCACCAAATGTTCATTTGTTCGTTACATGGGTAAAAGGTCCAAATTACCTACTCTCCCACAACTTTCACATAGGTGTTCGTAGTACCATCACATGGACCTACAACTAGAAAATTGTCGGGCAACTTGCATATGACATAGGCTTAGAAGGACTGTACCATGCAATTCCATTGTTGGCCATATTTAACTAAGGAAGAGTTGGCCCGCATATGGGCCAAGGGAATTTGTGGCATCAAAAAGGAGTATTTGGCCTTTGACGAGGGGCAATATATTTTGGATGTCATTTATTTCCAGTTGGTAAGGGCCCCTCGCTCTTGTGATATTGCTTCATGGATGACAAAGTACATGCTTGGGTTATGAAATGGCGAGGTTTACAATTGGGGAGAGCATTTGTCGGCTTGGGTTCATGAATTCTTCTCTCTAACTTTTAAGTGCTTCTACATGACACAACATGACATTGGGCTCTTTTTGGATGCTATGTACTCATAGGCCATGTTGGACACATGATTTAATTCAGATAATTCTTATGACCCCAGCTAGCCCTCGGGTTCTCAACGAAGACATCTAGGTACACCACTAGCTGAGGCGAAGGAGGATAACAAATGAATAAAAACAAGATTGTGAGTTGGGGAGCCCATCACTTTAGACGAGGATCAAGGAGACTGCTATGACATAGATGAGGAGGATGAGGATGATGGTCCCTCCATGGTTGGATTCCCAGAAGCGTCTCTGAGTGGACTTCCTTCTTTGAAATACCAAGCGACTACTTGGACCTGCTAGCCTAGATTCCCTGTGAAGAGCTGCCAATGGGAGAACAATAGATAGAATATTGGTTGAACTTGTTTGGGGAACCATTTGATCCTGTACTAAAGGTTTCGAGTATCCCCTCGCTCACATGAGAGCACACCGAGCAAGAACAAGTTCAGCCAACGGTTAAAACGGAGGCACATTCAGAGGTTGGGCCCTTAAGATAGGACCCACAAATTTTCAATGTTCCAATTAGGGGCTTGTTCATGTGTTTCTTCACAGCCCAAACACGGCTAATCCCTATGTGACCTTGGTGCAGTTTTTGCGGGCTATGGGACCCATGGTCGAAGCTCTTTAGGGTATTACTAGTATGGTTGGGCATTTGGATGTAGCAGGTAGTCCATCTTTGATATGGATGTTTTTTGATGAGGCCACTCACGTTTAAAAGTTTGTATAGGATGATTACCATTTAGAGTTCACACACTTTTATGCCAACAAAGGGTGGCCTAAGTTGAATACTCCAGTTATGCATGGAGAGTGGCTGCCCACTCGTCTCTTCCACTATCAATTCTCCATCATAGAGCATCATGGAGTCTCTACATAGTATTGAGCGTACCTTTTGCTACCAGTATTTGCTTTTGCATTCCTCCATGTTTGTGCACAATAAGTTGAAAATGGAAAGGGATTTGTCATTGGTGAGATTGCCTCGTTGTAGACTCAGCTAGATGATCAATATGGTCGATTCCAAGATCAACAAGCTCAACAAACTCGGCTCACCTTGGTTCAGACACAAAAATTTGTTGAGTATGAGGAATTTGTTGCTAAGTATTACGAAGTGTTCCATGGAGCTAAGCAAGAGACCAAGCAAGCCAAAGGGAAGTTGCAATAAGACGCTTGGATGATGAAATGTTCACATGAGCATGAACTTATGGAAGCCAAGCAGCTGCAACACCCTACCACTAAGGTTTTTGCTTTATAGGTGGAACTTAAAAAACTCAAGTCAGCTCAGGGTATGTCTTCCAGTTCCCTTCCAGCCACAAATTATATACCCCCAGTGATGTCCTCTTCTTTCCTCATGCCCCCTCCCGCCCTTGCCTCACCCATCTCCACTCCCACCCCCCTTCTCCTTGACTTGTTTTTGTTTGGGTGTTGTCGGATGGGACTTTGAATTTTCTAAAGGAGGTGATAATGTTGGCACTCTTTCTTAGTAATGTAATTGTTGTTTGACTTGTTGTTTTGTTATTAGTTAGCATTTAGTAACAAACTTCATGTTCAGTTAAGCGGTTGGGACAACTGCCAACCATGACCTTTTGCTATTCAAATAGAATATTGTGGAAGGGTTAAGGGTGCTTGTATTAGGTACTCCCTTAACTGCATGAATTGTATTGAGAACTATTTTTTTATGAATACAAAGCTGCTATTGTTTTGATGCTCTGCTCTACCCTGCCATGGTATGTTATGCAATTATTATTCTGTGTTATTATTGGTAGCCTAGTATTTATGTAATCATTAACCTGGTGTCCCTGTCTCCCTCATTTAGTCATTGGAGACTAGATCACTACTTCCAAAAGATCTCTTTGTTGCGATAAATATCATCAAGAAGTTCCATACCCTATTCCTCTTCCTCTTTCCTCCATCCAGTCCAAGGTGTTGGATCTCATCTTGAATCCTTACACCCTTGTCCTCAATGACCTTTCTACATTCAAAGATGTTTTTGAAGACCTTTTTGTTCCACTCTTTAATCTTCCCTTTTAAAAATTTTAGCTTCTTAGTCATTCTCAACATCTTAGAGTTGTGGACTTTAGGTGCCCTACATCACCATTTATGCATAGACTCAAAATTTGGTTGCTCAAATCACATCTCAAATCTAAAGGGGCAATTCCTGGGTAGAGAGTCTTCCTTGATAAAAAGACTCACCAATGAAAGGTATGACCCCCCTTGTCGTAGTACCTCATACTTTAGAATAGGTTCTAGTCCAACCAAGCATTAGACCCTAGAAACCTATCCAACCACTCAACGATATAATCCTCTTTCCACTTGTTGTTCCAGGTAATATTTACTGTAGCATGGCCTAACATCCCAAAGTTGCTTAGTGGATACAAAAGCTTGGAGAGTCTCTAGATCTTGCCTGAAAATAAGACGCCCCCAACATTTATCGAAGGCCTCCAATAACATATTGAAGCTTCCCCCCACCACCTGTAATGCCCCCCTTTTTAGCATAACTTGCTTATAGACCCTTAGCTTGGTTTTGTTCGCACAAGACTAAGGGAAAATAAGAGAAAGAAATTATGTGGGGGCTATTCAAATAGCAAAAAGGTGAAAAGTAC
Source organism: Torreya grandis (assembly GCA_037957365.1). Classification (NCBI taxonomy): domain Eukaryota; kingdom Viridiplantae; phylum Streptophyta; class Pinopsida; order Cupressales; family Taxaceae; genus Torreya; species Torreya grandis. Next base: position 3,107,317 of record JARHVA010001456.1, read on the forward strand.
TTAAGTATTCTAATTTTCATTTGAAATTATGCAAAAAATGCTTTTTATCTAATTTTCACTTAAGTTGGGACCTTTTGAGGGTCATGGGCACTTAAGTCCTAAAAGTGCTTTTATAAGGAAGCTTGTAATATATCTTTTTTAAAAAGGAAAAGGTAAACTCTCCCTCTCTATTTTGGGCACCACATTTAGAGGAGGAATATAAAAGGAAAGGGAAGGCTCATTTGAAAAGGTTATGCATTTTTGATATTGAAATTCTTGTGCAAGTATGTCAAGCTTGAACAAGTGATTTGAGGACGCAAACCTTCAAGTGCACCAAGGAATTTGGGGATGAAAACCTTCATTCTTCTACTAGGGTAGCTCTATTCAAGGTTTGTAATTGCGCCTCAATTTTGCATAGTTGTATGCAAATGGATTTACAAAGGTGTCTTTGGACACCACCTTTAACAAGAAATTATTACTAGCCCTTTGGAGAGCTGGAAATACATAAATTGCAGGTCAAAGAGGAGGGCGATCTCGGTGGAGGAGCTTGATTAAGTTTGGAGGCCATCCCAAAGGTGCTGACTTGCTTTGGGAGGGTGGCGACCCCTCTCAAGAGGGCAAATTTGTCTTTGGAACCCTCTTCTAGGGTCAAGGTAATTTTCATAATTTATTGCAGTTGTTGGCGAGTTATTTTGGGTCAATTTGCATGTATGGAAGGTCAATCTATGCCCTAAAAATATTCAAGAATTTATTATATATTTTTGGCAACTTGGGTGACTTGATTGGAGAGATCCGGAAGGTGTTTTTAGGGGCAAATTCCAAGAAATAATATTCAGATTTATTCCCCTATTTTTTCTAAAGTGTGGCAACCCACTTGTGGATGTTTTTGTGGTGTTTAGTGATAGAAAAACATAGCTGTACCTTCATATAAAAATCAGATTATTGGCAGGGGTATTTTCAGCTACTTCGCCAATTTATTTTGGTCTAAAAAATGTACATTGCTTTTAGAATATTTTTCAGCTATTTGTGGAGTTATTTTGACATGTTTTGCTTGGGTATTCTATAAATTTTCCAGCTAGGGCTAGCTAGTTTGTGGAGCAAATTTTCAGTTGTTTGGCAATTTTATTCAAGGGTTTGTTGGGTAGCCCCCAACTAGGCCTAATTGTCCCATTTGGGGACATTACACCGTCCTAAATCCATTCCCCACTGAATCTCCTATCTTTCTCTTTGAACATTCCTCTCTTTGCTTAAGCTCCCTTGGTCCATATAAATTTGTTATTACAAACCTCAAATCAAAGTTAAGGCCCAAAACATCACACATAATCATATCCTTAGCATACTCAATTTTTTTTACAAGAAACCCCCTTCAGATTATAGAGAACCACGAGTCCTTCTATCTACCCATTGTGCACCTCTATGCTCATCGCCTTGCTCCACAAAGCCTTGCCAAATCTCTCCAATTGGCTATGGGTTAGCCTTAGTTTCTTGTGACAAGAAAATGTTTTTATTTTCTTAACGAATCAACAATTCTAACACTCTTCTCTTGGATGGGGCATTCATTCCCCTGATGTTCCAATAAATGATTCTCATTGATTTGATTTGTGCTTCTTGCTCTTATTTAGCACCTCCATTATTAGAGATGGCCACTTCCACCAGTGATTCTTTCTAAAGCTTAACATTTAGTTTATCTCTTCCTCACTTTCCTTGTCATGTGTCTGCCCTATTCTTACTAGAAGATTGAGCATAATACCTTTGACTAAAATATCTTCTTTTGATTTTTCTCCCTGAATTTTCTTCTCTTCAATAAATTTTGGAAGAGGAGCTTCCAAAGATTGCTCCAGTGTGCCCTCCATTTCAACCACTTCATTGTGCCTCCCCTCCCAAGGATTTTCCAAGATCCCTTTAATATTTTCCTTGAAAGCATAGTCCTCTAGCATTTCCTCCTCACTAACCTTCATGTCTTGGTCTTCTTCTGCCTCTTCAAATATTTTCTTATTCCCCTTTGCCCCTTTTTGCTTCTTTAATCTTGGCTTGTCTTGCTTGCTGGAATTTCCCACCTTCCTCTGCTTGGTCTTCGTAGTATGTTTCTTTATAGGCTTCTTGAAGCCTTCAACATCTAGCTTGTTAATCAACCCCTGTTGGCTTTGGATTTTCTAGTTAAAATCCATAGGGAATTCTCTTACCAAATGCCCATACTCATAACATGATTTGAACCTAAACAAAATGCATTCATAGTATTTTTGTTGGATCCACTCTAGGCCTTTAGATTTTAATGTGATACTTTTTGGTAATGGTTAGGACAAGTCCAACTCTACACAATTATGGGCATAGTTTGCCATCCCTTTTCCTATGATTGCCTTTGATACATAGATGAAACTTACCATGAAATTTCCTAGAGTTTGAAAATTGAAAGACATAGTCAGACCTGAGTTCGCATGACAAGGCATACAAACAGATCTAGATAAGGGCTCTTTAGGGCATTCCTTCAGTGGGATCGAACCCAATGTGCTAGTGCTTCATAAAGAGCCCAACATTTTGAAATAAATATGGCCTTCAATTTTTTTATCCATGTGCGCATCATTAACAAAAACAATAATAAAATATCTTCTGGAGCAAGAGCTAATCTCATATTCCCGATAGGTTTTCTTGTTTTTCCTTGCCCATTCACGCAGATGCTTTATGGATAGTTGAACCCCTAGAAACCTACAAAGCAGTCCTTTGGATAAGAGTTTATGAATATCCAACTCCAACACCAGACTATCCTCCAAAACCTCGAGGCACAATGGATTGACCTTTGGTTCTTGAGAAGCCACGTTCTTTCTAACAACTTCAATGCCCCCTCAATCTCCTTTGGTATTAGATTTGAACTTTTTCCAGTGATTGCATGTTGAAAATTCCATCTAGGTGGAACCAGACGCTCCCCCTTTTCTTTATCTAAAATGTCCCTTTTGGGTAATTTTCTGAATTCTATTTTTTCTGTATTTTTCTTAAAACTGGAGCATCAATTAAATATAAAAAAAACAATACTTAACAATGATATTGAATATTATACTGTAATTCTTATTGCAATTGCCTGAAGACACATAATATTGATGAAATTATTTATTAAATAATAAATGTAACGCAGCCAAACCTAATGATGTTGAATCATTAATTAATGATAATAGAAAACCTTTACAATTGGATTTCAACAACATAATTGTTTGACAGTAGCAATTGAGTGCAACAAGGCAACTATTGTAGATGAATGGTGGCCAGTAAGGTAGGGCATCACTCTCCCAGGTGGGCGATTTCTCTAAATCCCTCACCAATCCATGCATAGCTGTCCTAAGAACAATGATTTGTCTCCCTCAATTGTATGACAACCTCTTTAAGGTACGTTATCCCCTAAACAACAATAACCCTTAATATGTCTTTGATAATCTTTCAAAAAATTATGGAAACTGATAACAACCTCTAGCCAATTGAAAGCTGAAATTGAATTTGATTTCTCAGCACAATTATGATCTCCAGATGGAATCACCTCAATGGATAAGAGGGTTTTTGTCCTCTAAACTTGTATATTGGAGGGTTTTCGTCCTCAGATGGAAAAGTTGAACATAGAAAGTCCAATTTGGAATAGGGTTTTGATTTCAAAGATGAATAATGAATAATGAATCCTTTCGAGCTCAGCTCTTCTTTTATAATTTTTTTTTCTAATTGCCCTAACCCTAAAAGCATTTAAAACACTTTTAGATAAATATTACTTTTTGACCCACTTAATGAGTATTACTTATTAGCCCTCTTTATAATAATAATACATAAGTGCCATTTTTTTGTGTTATAAAATAAAGTAACTTTAAGACAACTTAAATTATTATTATTAAATTATTTCTTTAATTAAAAATATTTAGAAAATGGGACATGATAGTTCACCCTTCCTAAAATTGTTTATCCTCAAGCAATGCAAGTTAAACTACTTTGACTCTCCCCAAATGACCATCTTTGTAATACCTGGATCCCCATTTCATCCTTGAGAATTTTCAATTCCATGTTCTGAATTCCTTGTGTGATGTAGTATGTTCCTTCGGTTGCAAAACTTTGGTTGAGCCCTGTTTATGTAGTTCCCTTGAAACCTTCTCCATCTCTGTGTGTGATGCATATATTTTGTCTTTCTCATTCCCAAATTGCTTTGCTTGCCAATCCACAGGTTTGCGCAAAGCCCTTGTAGACTCCTTACATATACTCAACTTGGTTGTTTGTTTCGTTTCTGCAACTTCTAGCTTTCCTGAGGGTTGCCTTATGTGAAAAATGAGTTCATCACCATGCTTCTTTGTTTTGATTGCAATTAAAAATATTTCACCTAAAACCTCTCAATAAGTAGTAGGGAAAACATTACCATAACTTTATTGGATTCTCCTTACAATAAGTAGAGATTTACTATAGTTTCTATCAGCAAGTTTTGTCATTTTCACACCCTGATCTATTATTATCAGCAATTGCGAAATGTAAAGTTGTCTCCACCAGTGATGGGTAATTATGGGAACATCCCGAAATTCTGCGAGACCTTTTTTGGCAGCAATGTCTTTAGAATCATCTAATTTATTCTTTGCCTTGAAAACTTCATTATTTTCTATCAACTTATTCTGAATTGCTGAAAACTTGTTCCTTTAGTAACCATCTGAAAAAATAATTGTGAAATTTGATCAATATGCAAATGTACCTTGGCTTGTTCTTGACTGCAAATTCTTGTTGTTGCTAATGTTGACTTCTGCAAGTTGGGATTCCAATGTTTTTATTTGCTGTGTAAACTGTTGCTTGTAAATTGCACACTGTTTTGAAAATTTTTTGGGCCTATTCTTTAGCCTCTCATTTTCTCTGGAGCTAGAACAATCATCTCCTTCTTTGTTCCTCAAGTTTGTTGTTTACCTCATTCTGAAATTTATTGGGACACTCCAATCTTTCTTGTTGTCCTGTTGAGCTCCTTCTTACTTGAGTAACATAGATTACATTCGCACCAATTTCTACCTCTTCAATGGGATGTGCACCTTTGATTTTTCCAACATATTCTTCTTGTACTTTACCCACCTTCATCTTTTGTTGGATCTGATCAGCTGTAGCAGCATTCTTGTTGCTAGTTTTATCCTTAATACGAACCTTATAAACTCTATTGTATTCTCCAAGGAGTGTATTCTCCAATATTTGCAAGGGAATTCAGTAGAAAGATGGATATAATTCAAATAATAAATAGCACGTGCGACATTTAATACTAAAAACCCAACTGCATTATTTCAATCAACTGATTGCACATATAATAATACTGAATACAATATCAATCAAATACTAATTGCAAACAACAAACTCTTACTTGAAAGATGAATTCAAAACGCTGATATATAGCAGCCATATGCCCATATAGTGATATTTATTCAAGGCATCCATCTCAGTCCTCTATTTTACAATCTGCTCTGCAAGCAGTCCTTCAACAAATTCAACCATCCACTTTACAACAAACTTCTAAGTCTCTCCTTTAGCAGCACCAACAATCCGTTGTTAGGCATCAACAATTACAACAATCTGTTATGTAGCATCAATTATCTATTCTTCAGCAACAACCACCTTCAATTGTTAATGCTTCTAATCTGCAGCAGCAACACCACCACCAACTACAACAACTTCTTACAATAGTAGTAGATCTGTATGGCAAGCCCTTCAATAATGCACAACAACGAATACTTTGAACCTTCACCCAATGTTGAAATTGGTTTGAACCTTTAACCAATTGAAGCTAGAAATGATCACAATCTTTGGCACAAATGTGATTCCCGGATGGAATCACCTCACATGGACAAAAAGGTTTTCGTCCTCCAAGCCAACAATGGAAACCAATAGGGTTTCATTCTTCAAATCTCTACATTCCAAGGGTTTTCATTTTGGGAGAAGAAATTGAACAATAAATGCTCAAACTCTAAAATTGGGTTTGATAACAAGAGATGAATGAATGAATGAGTGAGAAAGGAGAATAAATAGTGTTGAGGGGATTTGTGGAGCACACACATAACAAAAGGATCCAAGTAGGGTGGGGCGTAACACATGGAAGCGCTACATTACACAAGGGGTCCACATGGTCAATGGAGAATATGGTCCAATAAGGAAAACACATTTCCAACATGAGGGGCTAGAAAGTGGTGCAATAGTGAACTCTACTAGCAAAAAGCTTGCAATAGTAAACTCCACTAAGAATGTGCACACATGTGTGCAATAGTGAAATCCACTAGCAAAAAGGCTTGCAATAGTAAATTTCACTAAGAATGTGCATACACGTGTAATAGTAAATTCCACTAGCAAAAGTATGCAATAGTGAAACCCACTAAGTGCAACACAAAGGGTCCCAGTGGGGCATACCACCATGTGCATGGAAATTAATCCTAAAAGCAACTCAAGTGTGAAAGGGCTCAAACAACTCCACCACCCTAAGAAGGGGTCATGACAACTGTTGATCTAATTCCATGCCTACCTCTTTTTGATGCATCACTCTAGTGCCATTCATTCGTGGAGAATGAAGAGATCAAACGACATATTCAATAACTTATGAATAAAGGATACAATAGGCCCAACTCTTTACCTTGTTGTAGTCCATTTGTGCTTGAGGATGGACATAGAGGTTTGCATCGACTAAAGGGCATTGAAAAATATCAAAGAGAAGAATTTCTATCCACTTACAATGATGGAAGACCTAGTGGGCTAGCTCCATAGTGCTTAGTTCTTCTCTAAGATAGACCTCAAATCAGTTTATCATTGACTTCCTGTTGAACTTTTAGATGTGTGGAAAACTGTGTTCAAAGCAAAGGAAGGTTTGAATGAATGGTTGGTTATGCCTTTGGCTTGACCAATGCTTTTGCGACATTCATGTAGATGATAGATGACATCCTCTAGATCTTTGTAGCTTCATGTGTTGTCTACCTAGATGACATACTCATTTTCTATAGAGCTTGGGAAGTGCCCTTGGATCACATTCAAGGACTGCTCAACAGTTGCAAAAGCTCAAATTGTATGAAAATCTAGAGAAATGTTCATTCACTATGAAGAAAATACAATATTTGGGGTATATTATTGACGCACATGGACTATATGTGAATCCAACCAAGATCAACATTAGGAATGGCCCACACCAAAGACCCTTACAAAACTTCATGATTTATTAGGGTTGGAAAATTTCTATTGGAAATTATTACTTGATTTTTCCAACATCACTTGTCCTTTGAATATGGTTGCTAAAAGTGGGGTGAAGTCAGTATTTAGCTGGGCAACTGCACAACAAAAATCATTTGAGGAATTGAAATGTAGACTCTATTCCACGTCAATGCTTGCGCTCCAAAATATTCAGAAAACATTTGAGATAGAGGCTGATGCATTTGAATATGCATTTAGAGCAGTCCACACTCAGTTTGGACATCTGGTTGTACCACATTGAAACATTCATTGCCATGGTACAAACCATCCTGCACATGGCCGAGAGATTTATGCCATTGTTTAGGCATGTAAGCATTGGAAGCACTACATATTGAGAAAAGAGACCATCATTCATATTGACCATAAACCATTGTGGTCCTTGTAGAGAGAATATCTTGAAACAAGAGGGGCATTAGAAATGGTCTTCATACCTCCAGCAGTTTACTTGAACATCAAGCATAAGAAAAGGAGTGCCAATCTTGTAGTAGATTCCTTGAGTTGAACCTTGGTCAAATGCCTTCTCTCCGTGCTTGATGCATGTAGACATGAGACCAACAATTGTCCAAAAGTATACTGATCTAATTTAGAGTTCCAAAAACTTATCAAGCATTGAATTGCAGTAAATCAATTCTAGACCACAACTTGCAAGATAGACTCTTGTATCACTTGGGACACTTGCATGTATTGCATGAAGCATAATGTGAAAAGCTAACATGGAAGGCTCACTTCAACAAGGTTGTAGGTCATTTTGGAGTTGAAAAAGCCCTTCGCTGTGTTGAAGAACTATCTTTTGGGTACATCTCAGGTCAGTTGTTGCAAAATACACGAGAACCTGTACCGCATGTGCTATAGCCAAGTCAGCCAACAAGAAGCACAAAATGTATACTCCCTTTTTGGTATTGAAAAGACCTTGGGAATCAATTTTCATGGATTTCCTCTCATGTTTGCCTGATACCAAACATGGTAATGTTTATGTTTATTTAGTAATGGATAAATTCTAAAAGACGGCAATTATTTAGCCATGTATGAAGGCTATATCAGCTTAGGAAAAAACTCACTTGTTCTTTCAGAATGTATGGGTTCACTTTGGATTACCATCAACCATCATATTAGATAGAGCTACCAAATTCTTGAATAATTAATAAAGAGCATTTTGGTCGATGATGTGTGCAACAATAATTAAGTCTACTGCATTCCATCCTCAGACTGATGAACAAATAGAAGTCGTGAATAGGACAATTATGCATCTTCTTAGGATGTAAAATTATAAATATTGCACTTGGGATGAAAGCCTACCTGTCATACAGTGTAGCTACAACAGAGTTCTTCACAGCTCTACTGAACACAACCCTTTTGAGGTGTGCTTGGGTTTCCAACCATTTTTACCCATCATGTAGCTTACCCTATGCTGCCATCAACAACTACTTCTGCGTCTCACAAAGAAGTTTCCAAAGCCACTAAGTTCATTGAAGATATTCAACACATTCAACATGACGTACAAGCAATCTTGTAGAAGGACAATGCTAAATACAAGTAAATTCATCACCAGTATCGGATGCCACATCAATTCAAGGTTAGCAATAGTATATGACTTCATTTGTAGAAGGAAGGACTCATAGGACCTTGCTGCAAGATCTGACCTCTTCAGTATGGCCCATACACCAGGTTGGAGATAACGCCTTTGAGCTCAGTCTCCAACCTTATCATCATCTTCGTCTAGTCTTCAATGCAAAACTCATGTTATTACTTTCCACCTTTTTTGGGCACACCAACTGCAGTAGAAGAACTCCAACTAGCTGAATCAATCCTGAATGCAATATGCCGTCATAAGTGGATCAAATCATTAACTAATGGGCCAAACACACAAGGAATCAGGAAATTCCTCTCTACTGGTCATGTTTGGACAGGTGCCTCATCAAGAGAAATGGTAAACCAGAGTTTAAGTTACAAAACTCTTTCCACACCTCTCAACTTGCCACAATGGGGACTATTGCTTCTTAAGGAGGGGCAACTGATCTAGGAGGATCTGGGATGTTAGATTATCTCGCAGCATTATGGTGTTATACCAAATTGGATGAGATTTACACCATGAGATTAGTCATGGTCTCAAGTATGCGTGGTCAGAATTGCAGATCATAACTCGTCGTATGTGATGCCACATAGTGCCGACAATGTCATTCCTGTTTGGAGCACTTGTCTTGTGGTACTGCTAGAAAACTAAGCGTGGAATCTCAATCAGTCGAACGCGGGCCGTTTCTCTTCTTGTAATCGTCAAGCTGTCTCTTCATCTTCCACACTTTTATGACAAATACAAAATTTATTCTTGAAGGGTTCTTCTTAGTTCAGTTTTTATTGATTTCACATCTGACCTCTTAGATCATTGTACAGAACTTGCAGATTCTGAAGTAATACAATCTAGCATTACAGTTCTAGCATTGTGTTCTGTTTTTCATTTCTTCCTTTCATGCTCTTTGTTACTCTAATCTGATTACTGTTCCTAAAGCAACATGAACTGTTTTTTCTCTTTCCACATTGGTACACTATTTTAGTTTGTTAGTCCCCCGGATCACCCTGGGGCTTTGAATCAGAAGTTGTGAACAAATCTTCTACAGAAACTTGTGAGTCTAAAGGTTAAGTTACGCCCATCCATCATATCCAAATATCCTGAAATGAGCAACCGTAGGTTAAGTAGGCTTTTCTCTTATCTCTTCTACACGTCTGTGATTCTCTTCCATCTTATGTACCTTCAACTTAATTAAATATCTTGCTATTATTTTGAAAATTTAAATTTTTTGCCCCATATAAATGCCACGTGAATATTTGAAGACAAGAAAGCGTGTACTTTGCCTACTGAAATTGGAACTAGTACCGAATTGCTTTTTTATCTGAAGCACGATAGGTTAATTCATTTGAATTTAATGAATGTATTCTGTATTATTAACCTTGTTTGGACATAGAAATGTTACAGAATTATGTGGAAAAAGTATGTAGAATTTATTTCCATAGAAAAGTCACGATTCTTCACATGAATTTGCTCATACAGATACGCCCTTTTTTTTCTTGTCTGTACAGCTTGAAGGGGAGGCAACTGCTAGAGCTATCAAGTTAGCACAGTTCGTGAACACACCACTGTATGTTGTTCATGTAATGAGTATTGAAGCCCTTGATGAGATTGTTAGGGCTCGTAGATCTGGTATCTTCCACATCTAAGAGTTAGTTTTCTCCAAATTCCTATAAACATTACATTATATATTGCTAAACTGATTAGCATCATTACTTTTCTACAAGCTATGATTATGTTATACATGTAGATACTTACTTCCATTGTATCGTAGATTCCGTGTCCTGTTCAAATTTCAATGTGCTTATTTTTCTGTAGGTATTGGAACTTAATTTAATTATTTGATTCTTCAAAATGATTTATAATTGTAACCTTCTTGGTAAATCTCAGTCTGAATAGATGAAAAATGCAATATGATTAAATTTGCTGTTTTCCAGACCGAAAATAGTTTCTGCATTATTTTAATTTACTGACTGTTTTTTAGAGTTTGGTTATATAATGTTTTGATTGAAAAGAAGTGTGGTCTGAGTTAGAAACATTTGAGCTTCAGGGCAAAGGGTAATAGGAGAGCCAGTAGTTTCAGGTCTGGTCCTTGATGATTCTAAGCTTTGGGATCCTGACTTCAAGACGGCAGCCCAGTAAGTACAGTTGTGCTTAACAAGTTGTTTTGTTTGTTGTGTGACTTGTGTGTATCTTTAATTCTTGATGTTTTTCTTTCATTTTTTTTTTCAGATATGTTATGAGTCCACCAATAAGGCCATCTGGACACCACAAAGCACTTCAGGCTGCTCTTTCGACCGGGCTCTTGCAGGTCAATTATATCTCTGTTTTTAACTCAGCTGGATTTTCTCAGAATGCCTTGGTTGGATCAACTATAGGTTGATGTTGCCATGGCTTAATCACTTGGCACTGAATAGTTTAGGATTATGCAATCCAACATTTCAGGATTAAATTCTCACTCCTTTAGTGCTATTGTTAGGAAAGAGCATATATAGGATGCATTGCATCTTATGAGGTGTTCATATTGGAAAATTAAACTGCACCTTCTGTTTTTCATCACTTTATTTTCCCACTCTTGAGGTTGCACAAAGAATGAACTGGATAAACTCCCCAAGGATATTGGTAGTTTAAAGAAGTTCTTTATGTTGAGGTGCATAGAAACTTTCAATTATATGTGGTCATAATTTATTCAGAAAGCATATGAGCTTTTCATTTTCGAATTTGATGTGTCACTATGTGAGGTTAGAGTCACTTCAGGAATGCGGTAGTCTCATGCAAGGGATGTATAAATTGGCATCCATGCAAATTTAACAACTTTCAAAGATTCTATTTGATCATCCAAATCAATTGACGCAATCTGCACTGTGTCGATACTATGTGACAACCACACAAACAGAAAAAAGTTGAATGTTTAGAGAACACTGATCGCTACATGAAAACTAGAATTTTTGTGTTGAACAACTTAGCCAAGAATTTTTTTTTGAACTTGTAATACAGATTTGTTTCTCATTTAAGTGCCCAGCTAACGTGAATTTGTGGAAACAGCGGCATTGGATGTTGCTGCCATAAATATCAGAGAATATTTTCTAGTGAAGTTAATCTTCAATTCCTATGTTACCGGATACTGCTACCCAGGGATGCAGGTATTGAGACGGTATGCCCTGGGTACTGATCTGGATCCAATATGCCCTGGATATGACTGGGCAACTGTGGATATGTCCAGATTCGTCCTGGGATGAACCCAGACATATCTGCAGGTGCACAGCAGTATCCTGTGCGTGTCCAGGGCAAAAATCATTCATTTATTTATTTTCACTTGACAAAAGTCAGTTACAAACTTCAAAAAACAATAAAAAATAAAATAAAGGATGAATACGCATCAACTGCCATGAAGATGTCGAAACTACTTAAGGATAAATAGCTAAGCACGAGCGGTTTTACATTCTCCCCCCCTTGAGAATATAGCATCGTCGTCGATGCATCATAAAAAAAAATAATATGCGGTGGACTCCACCACATTTCAAATTAGCTCAAGCTGATGCTAGACAACAAAACCCGTATCTCAAATATACAGACCGCCAACTCCCCATACAATCTCCAAACTGAAACCATGGGATGATGCTATCAAAACCCTTGTAATGCAAGTGCACAAATAACTATTTGTTGAAAGATCACACTAAGCTTCCCAATGCCATCCCAAGGTGCACATACAATGTAATGAATAGGTGCCAATCATGGTGAACATGCAAGTGCAATACCAAGAAGCTATCCAATGCGGAACCATACTGCCATACTAAGCCAAGCCATTGACTGTTACTGAGACATGTTTCCCAACTGAGTCAGACTGATCAATACCATAAGGTGTCAACTGAAACATGAATAGTCGCAGGAATGAGCAAGTGAGAACAAAGTCAATCTGATATAATTCATATTGTCATACACATCTGTCAACCCACTGAAAACCAAATCCGCTGATGTGAGCATAAGAGCTTTAGTATCCATCCATTGTCTAAACTATTTTGAAAGAAGACTAACGAGCGCCAATCATGTCGAAATTATACTACTAAGATAAGTATCTATCCATGGTAATACCGTCCGGAGCAAACTGAACAATAATGAGCCATATTAAATCATAAAGAACCATATTGGCAAAGCTAAGTTCCAATATATAGTGCCATTTGGAACATGAGTATATGCACCAACTTGCAATGCTAAACTAAGCCGAACCATACTGATGTTTTAAAGTAATTTGGAAGTTTTTACCTTCATAAATATGTTAATACATAATTCTTTTTTGAATTTAATTCTTTCAGTTAACACGTTGACCAACTTGGCTAGGTTTGACTCAAGAACGATCATATCTATGACTTCGTTGTTCTTTTGAGCCCTAGATAGAAACACCTATATAATAGATTTCTTTGATGAACAACCTTGTACAAAGGCCGTCTTTGACCGGGGGTCAATTGTTCCTGGTTTTTCTGATGTCCAACCATGCACATGTTAACATTGCTTAAGTATTATATTTACCCATTCCGGTGGTCAGGGAATGTAATCTGGATAAGGTGGAGATTATAACTAAATAGTGGTAATTACAAAACCCAAGCTTTTAATCTTGTTAATGATGTTTCTGGATTAATAGGTATTAATTATCAATTGTATTATTATAAAAAAAAAATTACCCAAATTTTTAGGCTCAAATTTTAGGGCATTACAAATTGTGGATATGTCGAGATTCATCCCGGGATGAACCCAGACATATCTGCAGGTGCCCAGCAGTATCTTGGGCGTATCCAGGGAAAAAATCAATTATTTACTTATTTTCACTTGAGAAAAGTCAGTTGTGGACTTCAAAAAACAATAAAAAAATAAAATAAAGGACAAATCTGGACGTATCCACAGCTGCCCAGCAGTATCCTGGGCATATCGAGGGCAAATAATTTTTATTTTTATTTTCACTTTACAAAAGTCAAATTTGGACTTCAAAAAACAATAAAAAATGAAATAAAGTATAGGGGAAACCCTATAAGCAACTTTCACACCCAAATTATCAAAAGAAAACAACACCACCAACAACACATTTACATCTCATTGCATTTTTACCTCTTATTGCACATTTGCTCTCACATTCATTTTTTCACTTGCTTAGGACCGAAACTCCTTCCTTTTGCTGATTGTCTTGATTTTTGTTTATACATTGTAACATTTGTACTACGTACTTGTTCTAGACTAATCCAATTTTGACCACTTAATATCATGACATTTGGCATTGACTTATCATTATGTTTTGTGGTTGTTTAACTTATTTTGTTTACTCTATGCATATGCATATTATGTGGTCAATTTTGCTTATTTGGATATATTTTTAATATTATATATATTTTTGTACGACCATTTCCAAAAACATATCTAGGTCAAAATTATTGCTGTATTGGTGTACCCGAATCCCATATCCGTACCAGTACCAGTACCAGTACCAGTACTGCCTACTTAGTTCAATTCCAATGGAGGGTGACTGGAGGTAGAACTTGTAGATAGTAAAAGGGCGCATATATGGGGTAAATATGTCATTAGAGTTTCTATTTCCATTTGATGTCTTGAAGATGAGTTCTATTTGTGCATGATTGCAATATTAGAGAGTTGTAACAATATACTATATTTGTATTTGCATGGCAACCATTTTGATGTTTATAGGGAATTAGGTTAACTAGTGATTAATGTGAATTCGCTAGATGTGATAACATATTATATAAAATCTAAAGATTCATCCAATAAACTCAACATTACAACATGTTTGCACACATGTTGGAATCTTAACTCACGCAAGGATCCACCCTTGAGCTTACCCAGTGGAAAAATACTCAACTTTAATTGTATCTAAGCATATAAAAGTCAAAGAAAAGTCATCTTCATTTCAATGCCCTTGACCTTGGCACCAGATAATGGTATAACAAAGTTTCCTCTCTTAATCAGGATATAGAATGCCAAGTTGGTTTCATAATAGTTTGCAATGCCATTACCAAAGAATTATCATATCAACACATAAGTTAGATGCATCAAAATTATGGTCAGTACCTCCAATGCAATTAAGAACTTAAGAGACACCCAATGGAGATATTAGGACAAAATGAATGCACAAGACCATATACATAATCTTGGGCGGTTGGTTCCAAGTTAGTGGCATGATATAAAATAGCTTCCATTGATGGTTTTGGGAACATCAAGGGATCATATATGTGTCACTAACATGATTTCAACATCCACATGTACAAGGAATATAACAATGACATTCAAGGATCTTCAACACACACACACACTTATATAGTTGTCATAGATTTTTGTTTCCAAACCTCTGATAACTTTCTAGCAGTTTGTCCCTTAACTCGTATACACCTAAATTAATGGTGTCAAAGCAAAACTAACAACTGCCAACTAGTGTTAGAGAGTTAAAAATAATTTGATGTCATAAGACTGCCAAGTGGGTGATGATGTGGAAAAGATGCTACCAAGATCATACAACTAGAAAGTTTGTCTATATGTTCACATGTGATAAAATTGTGTGCTTATTATCATTCTCACCTCTGCGACAAAATGTCACCTACTGTTTCTTGATCAGGGATATAATGTGATATGATTGTGGATTATTGTGGGCTTGAGGAGATTAAGTAAAGATTTTGTGGGTAAGGTAGATGGGCTAACCAAATGTTGTCAAACGAGTAGATGCCCTAAATCATAGTTCAAAATCTTGTTCTCAGCGATTTCTCGGGAGGGCAAAATTTGAACTGGATCTCGAATCTCAGGAATTTCTCGGCAACTTTATCGCTACTTTAAAAAACATATAAATTCATTAAAAAACTTAAATTAAATGTAAAATATTGTTAAATGATATGAAAAATGAATGTAGAGAATGCCATAGGACCATAAAGAATATTTTCTATCAATGTGAGATCAAAAAAGAGTACAATAGTAACAATACTACAAAGTTGAACACTACAAACTACAAAGTTACAAACTGTAATGCTCATAGAGTCATGAAATATCAAATATACATATTATATTTCATCTCTAGCGCCTAGAGTAAGTTTGATGTGGCTATCTAACGGAAGTTGAAGGTAAAAATTCTTCCTCTCCAATGCCAACATCGTCAACAAAGCCAAATGTATCATCTGGATCTTCACCAACACCTCCTGATATCTCTGCTACCCCAGATGCTATTGCTTATTCTGCCTCTCTTTTAATCTGCAATCTCCTTCGCTGTAAACATGGGCTCCGACTCTGCATCATCAACAATCCAGTCACCATATGGATTGATCTCATCCAAGTCAATAGCATCATAGTTATCTTGCCCCTCCACTTGTCTCACATGGAGATGAAGATTGTATTGCACAAAGACAAGGTCATTGAGTTGTGTCATCAACCTATTGTGCTTCTTTGTGTGAACAACTTCAAACATGCTCCAATTACATTCACACCCAAAAGAGCTACACGGTTGACATAAAATACAGATGGCTAGCTTTTGAAGATTTGGAACACTTGCACCATAATCTTTCCACCACACATCTGCAAAAAGGAATAGTCAACTAGGCTTGAATAAATGAAAGAAGTCTACTAGAAAGAATAAACAAATGACTCAATTTGTTTTTACAGTTTACCTGGCTGAGAGGTGTTTCTTCTTTTAATACATAGATCCGAAGAAAAGGGTCTCCCCATTGCATTCTTGTAAATTTGTAGCTCATCAATAATTACATCTCTAGTCTCATCATTAGGTATCATCTCCTCTATGCATGTATTGAGGCCATCCATAATCTCTTCATTTGTCTTAAATGAATAATAATAGAAAAAATTAGGATTCAAATAGTAGGTTGCTGCATAAATATGTCGATAGAGTGTCTTGTTCCATCTACGATCAATTATGCGTCATATGGGTTCATATTTTCTTTGATTATGCCCATAATATTTGGCTATGGCCTCTTTGGCCACATCCATGGCCTCATACAAATAACCCATTGGGTTTCTCTCCGCATCCACCAATCGAAGAACTAGAACCAAAGGCTCTGACACTTATAACAAAATAATAAACAAATTTAAAATGAAAATTAAGAAAAACATTATAACAAATAAATGATCAATAAAAATAATAATTCAGTTTAAGCCTTTAAGGTTATCTTAATGATTTCCTCCATGCGCTTCGTAAAGACCTCATCAAAAATGGTCTTCATGAGCTTTACCCCTTCGTCCTTGTTAGCATAGGGAGACCCCACCCACCGATCACTCACCACCATCTACTTAAGGTATGCTAGTAATCCTGCAATGCTCTGCACTGTGAGGAAATTTGTGGCGAATCGTGTGACTCCTGATCGCACAAGCTCCTTTCCATTGGTGTGCTCTCTCATCAACTGTAGCACCCAAGTTTGATTGTAGATGAACTTGGTGATACTTCTGCCCTCATCAACCACACTCTTCACCCATGAGATCTTTCCTATGTCCTTGAGCAAAAAATCAATGCAATGAGCCACACAAGGGGCCCAAAAAAATGTAGGGTGCCTCTCCTCAAGAAGTCTGCTTGCTACTACATATGCGGCCGCATTGTCAGTCACAACTTGAACAACATTCTCCACACCTACTTGCATCACCACTGCATCCAACATGTTACATAGAGTGTTTGTTGTTTTTACTTGATGAGAGGCATCAATTGACTTCAAGAAGACCGATTGCCCACTTGAAGCCACTAAAAAGTTAATCAATGTACAATTTTTTTCATTCGTCCACCGATCAGATAAAATGGTGTACCCATTTTTTTGCCATATTTTTTTTGGTCTTCTACAAGGGCTTGTGTATGTCTCACAGAATCCTCCAACAATGGGCCACTCAAATCATGAGAAGTAGGAGCTTTGAACCCCTTCCCAACAATGGTCAATGTAGTGACCAATTTCTCCCAATTTGGACTTTTTGCCACGTTGAAAGGAATGTTGTAGTACCAAAAATTTGTTATAGCTATCCTCACTTCATTTTGAAATTCTTTGTTCCAAACAGTACCTTCCAACGAAGGTTGTGACCCAGGTCTACTTCTAGGAACAAAAAAATTAGCTGAGCTATCACTAATGGATGATCCTCGTCCTTGACTATGACTGGTGGAGTTGGGAAAATAGAATGGCCCTCAATGTCACTATCGTTTCTCGCAGTCCTACTCATTAGAAGTGCAAGTGCATCGGCTTTCCTCTTTTTTTCTGCTTTTTTTTCGCATTCACTGCAATGTAAGCAACCAACTCTCTTTGAGCCTTAGGTGGTGCTTGATTGCACACTACCACATCATTCTTTGCCAACCGTGCAATGTGGTTTTTCAGGGGAGAAACACCTTCACTCATCTTCATCTTGCAATAGTTGCATATTACATAGTTGCCCTCCACCCATACACAATGCTTCCGAGCAGGGTCATCAGACTTAGGCTTGCTCTGAATAGGACCTACAAAACTAGATGCTGATCTTGATGCCATTTTCAAACAACAAACTTAAACCCTATAAAAAAAATATGTTTTAGTATTTTGGAATTTAAAATTTAAATATAGCTGGAATCTAAAAATAAAATTTCAATGATCATGATTCTTGATAGAAAATTTTAAATTTTAAACTTTATATTAAAAATTAAAAAGATAATGAATTAAAAAAAAAAAAAACCATCTGGAATCTAACTCTAATGTATGTCGTGTGTGTGTTGCAGGCTGCCAGGCTCTCACTTGTTCTCAATCTCAACTTTCAAGCTTCAGTTCTATATTGTAGTTTGCCAATTAGTAATAGTATTATAGTAATATTGTAGCTTGCCAGCAACCCTATCACTATGCAGTGTGCACAATCCAACAAAGTCTCAAAATATAGTATAATGGACCAAATTCTAATCGATTCTCACAGTGAACTTGAAGTGTCAATTGTCAATCGATTCTCAGTTCTCATTGTGTACTGTGAAGTGTCAACTATCAAGCTGCCAAATAATATTACAAAGTTACAAACTACAAACTACAAACTACAAACTTCAACTTCAAACTAGCACTTGAATATTACAAATCGCAGAGGTTGTGGCTGTGCACACTGCAAAGTGCAACTGTAGGGTTTGGTGGCAAACTTGCAACTTGAATATGCATGAGAAATGATGAGACGAGGGCATGTTTTTTCCTTTTCAGTTTTCACTTAGCAATACTGTCTCCCCTGTGCAAAATTGCGATAAAACAATATGTGAATCCGATTGTTTACCTTTTATTTTTAATGCATTTTTTTTGTTTGTTTGGTAGTCGAGAAATAGGGTTTTCTTGGTGATTTTTGTCGATAAATTGCAGAGATTTCTCGGCAAAAATTGCCAAGAAATCTAGGGCTTCTTGTCTTGCGAGATAGGGCCTGGTTTCTCGGCTGGCCCTTGTACTACGAGAAATGGTGAGAAATGGCGAGAAATCACCGAGATTTGAAATAGAGGCCTAAATACATGTATAAAAAGAGAGCAACCCCCATATTGTGATATGAAGTAATTAGCAATGAACTGTTAGAGGTGCTTAGTGCACCCACAAAATCTTGAGCTTTCATGTGTTATCTTCTTGATTAATGTTTATATGTGATTGGTTATAGAATTATGAGTCTTATTATGCTTCCATTGTGTTCCTATTTTCCAAGATTTGGTATTGGAGCTATTGCAACTTGGAATGATCCTCGACCCCAAGTGGCAAATGCTAATATTTTCAAGATGTGTTTGTATTCCCTATCCTATGAGGTCTATATGGAAAGAATGTAGATCCTTCGGTGCCTTTGTGAAGAAATTTTTTAACCATGGTGTTTACCTATGATATGGTAGTTTCATGTGGAAGGCTTAGGCTCTTTGCACCATGTTGTTGAAGGCATAGTGTGTGTGAGGCCATTGGCAAGGCCAAACAAGCGTAATAGTTTGTACTAAGTATTGAGATATTAGTGGGAAAGCCAAGAGTAGGCTGTCACTTTTGTTGAAAATCATTTGCTTTGTTGAACTTGAGATTGAAGACTTGTGAGTAAACAAGAACTCTAAATCCTGTAGAAAATAGATTCAAGCAATACAACACTACTGCAATGCCTCTGTAGCAGCCCAAGTACAAAACAAAGTCCTTTTTGTAGAGAAGAAAAAGGAAAGGACGAATATTAACTTGCACATCTCATAAAAGGTAAACACGGCATGTCCACCTTGGTTCCTTGTTCAATCTCTGAGATACCTCTCAGGTGTCTATCCTCAATTACATCCATTTTTGCTTTGTAATCTTCATCTTCTTTGGTGCCTTTTGCACACTGTTCATCCTGAACATTGCTCAAATCATCTCTTGGCATGAAACCATGTCTCCTATCTTCTTCTGCAACATTTAATCATGTTTGCACCACGTGTAACACGTCCAAGACTTCATCCAATCTTCCAGTAATGTTAGATTCTACTATGTCATATTCCCAACAAAGATAAAGAGATCACTGGCCTTAAATGAAGAGAGAGCTGGAATTAAGGAAAGACTGTCGTTGGAATTAAGGACAAACTGTCATTAAAACAACATTAATTAATAATTATCATCGTTACATATTTAGTTTGTTATAATATTCATTAATTAATAACAAGGATTGGAAAACTCGCCACATTTGGGAGAGTCACCACTTTTGGGAGAAGACATGTCGTTTGACAAAAAGTCACAATCATTGGAGAAGACATGTCGTTTGGTGGAACACTATGAAGGTATTTATATTCAGCATTTGGTGAGAAGGAAAGGCATCCAATCATATTCATTAAAACATTTAATTTTGTACATGCATCAACAAGGCTCTTAAGGACATAACCCCTTAATTGCAAACGTGATCTCAAGGACAAAAGCCCTTGTTATTGAACCCAAGGATGCAACCCCTGGTGGTGTAATTTTGTAATATTCAAAATCCATATTTAGAGATAAACAATTAATCCAATATGACTTTATCGTTATTTAAATTATTATGTTATAAAATATTATTTTAAAAAAGAATTCCGAGAAAACCAAATCAATGTAAAATATTCCGATTTGGAATATTATATACTATGCCTCTAACATCAACTTGTCTAGGCGGCATCCTCACTCTTTGGTGCGGGTCCTACTGCTGTGCGATCTCTGCTCACAATCCTGTGTAGGTGGCCTTCTCACACTTCACACTCTAGGTTAGAAACCTTCACTTTGATACTAGCTAATACAGTCATGGTTAAGGAGTTCAATGAACTGCCTTGAACTACATAGCTAAACAACATACACACTTGTGCAGATCTGAAATCACAAGTTTTGATTTATATTAATATGAAAACAAAGATTACACATGTTCCTTCCAAAGCATGAGCTACATGGTATGCTTGGATTAAAATATGCAACATGCAAGCTTCTTGCTAAAATAATGGAGTCTCTTAGACTTCCATGCATGCCCTCAAGGCTACAACCGTTTCTTCAACTCGCACGCTCTCTCTCTATCTGTAATTCGACAGAATCTTCTCTAAAAGCTTCCAAGTTTCTCAAATGTTGGCATTGCACTTCCTTATATAGGATCCTCCAAGTGCTACGTGTCAATAAGGATTCATGTAAACTATTACAAGTTAACATGTGTCCCAAGGGTTGCTTGTCCTTTTCATAATCTACCTCCAAGGATTTTGGAGTTAAAGACCCATTCCAAGATATTTGGAGTCAACCTATTCTGGATTTGTGCCTGCAGCTTTTGTGCACTTGTTTTGCTATGCCTTTTTTCTATTTGCGCATTTAATGCTTGCATGGTCTCATTGTGATTGCACCAAGTGCCCTACAAACCAACTCCCTTGCACGCTTCTGAGCACTAGTGCCTACACATAAATCTTGATCTGAATTGAGAGAGAGTTGCCTTTGTGCTTGCTCAGTTGTTTGCGCTCAAGATTTTCACAATCTGCACACCATTCCTCCTGTGCACCTGCAAACTAAAACTTTGACAAAATGACCTGTTGCATCTTCATCCATCTTGCATGCATACTTTTGCACCGACATCCTTCTGCATGCTTGCACCCTTTGCCTTGAGCTGGATTCGTAAAATGGTACTTAGGTGATGCAAGATTTATCTTTTGCTTGGGATGCTCTTGCATCATATTTCTTAGATTCCATTTTCGAGCTATCATTCTCGATCAGAGGGAGGCTCCTTTTAGAAATGATTTTGAGAATATTGAGAGAAGTGACTAAAAATTTCATTAGGTGAGGTGATGGGAGTGCCATTCTTAGTGAGGATTTGCTAAACAAGATTGACGTCTTGACGATTTTGAACAGATCTATGGAAATATTTTGTATTGGCTTCTCCTTGAGTGACCCTTTGTACCCATGATTTTGATGTTATCATTTCTTCATGATCTTGTGATGACAGGCTACTCCACCCACCTTTCACACAAGCTACACAATAACAAGGATTCTCACATCAAATGCAAGGAAAGGACTCAAACAAATTTTATTTCCATCATAAAATTAAGTACAACATTAGAAAGAAAACTACAATACTATTTCTGCAAGTTGGAGCCACAAATTGCACTGATAAAATTGAACTGCCAAGTCCCAAAATTAGTTGAAATGCCAAAAGATCTTCTTAGAATGAAAGCATGGTGTATTAATACACAAGAGACCCAAGAGTGGCGTCAAAATCAAGATTCCTTGATTTGGGGAAATGTGACATGAGTTAGAAAAAGAAGCTAGTCCCCATCTTTATCCACTTGCCTAATATTCACTTAGATATCTCTTTTTCCCTCTTTAGTTTCTATTTCTAAACTTGCCCAAATGTGACCCACTTAACTTGAGGATAAGCATGCAACATAACTTAGTAAGTTTATTTGAAACCTCATCATTATCCTCTCGTAGATAACCACACTCAAAATTGGTAAGTTTCCTTAGAAACTCGTCATTCACTTCACCTAGAAATCCATGTCCCACTTTGGTAGGTTTCCTTTCTAATTTTCGGAATAGCAACATTCCTTTCCCTCTTAGAGTCGCCCACAACTTCCGAGAGGCATAACTTTTGAACCGGGCGTTCGATTGACGAACGTTTGTTGCGTTGGAAAGCTTGTGAGGTGCTCTACAACATATTCTACGTAAAATTTCATATCCATACATGCACAAATACCAACTTATTAAAAATAGAAGGTTACTATTTTTAGACTTCAGAAGATTCTGACAGTCCTAAACCACTAGAAACTTCAACCTATGCTCTAACTGAACTAAGAAGCCTACAAAAACAAAATCCAAAGCAAAAAAATTATTATTTATGGTGATGCAAGATTGCCCTTATACTATGGATGCCCCTACATAAGACACCTGGGATAATTTGAGAGGTGACCTAGTCACATCTCAGGTGTTTGAGGAAAACCAAAATGGTCAACCTCTGCCTTGGACAACCATGATGAATCTTCAACATGCCTTCCTTTCCACTTAACCAAGTATTCTTCATACTGCCTATTTCTTGTACTTCTGCCCACACGGCTAACTAGGATTTATTCTATCTCTTCCTTCTCTGGAGTAGTTGTCGGAATTTTCCATAATTCTTTTACTGGTCCAACCTCATTGTTTCCATGATATTTTATTAAATCAACAAAGTTAAACATAGATGAAGTGTTAACTCCATCTGGCAATTCAACCTCATAGGCATTTCCTGAATCATGTCTTTTTAGAATCTTACATGGTCCAAACCTCTTCATTTTAAACTTTGTTATATGTACCATCAGGGAATATTTTTTTCCTCAGGTGAACCATAACTTCATATCCAACCTTGAATTCCTTAAACTTTTACTTCTGGTCCGTCTTTGCCTTATACTGAGTATTCATCTTATTAATATGCCTTCTTACCTCTTCATGCAAGTTCTTTAGGTGTTCTGCAAAGTCCTCAGTGTCAACACTGCTCTTTTCTCCTTTGTCCATCTTCCTCAACTCAGAATTATTCCTTGGACTACTCCCATATGCAATCTGGAATGGGGATTTACCAGTACTCCTATTGACATAATTGTTGTAAGCAAATTCTGCTTGTGGTAAAATCAAATCCCATTCTGTGGGCGTATCTCCTACTAAGCATCTTAGTAGGTTTCCAAAACTCCTATTCAACACCTCTATTTGTCCATCAGTCTGTGGATGGTGTGCAAAACTGAACTTCAAATCAGTCTTTAATTTCTTTCATAAGGTCCTTCAGAAATACTTAACAAATTTGGTAGCTCGGTCTGAAACTATACTCTTTGGTAGACCACGTAGTCTTACCACCTCTTTGAAAAACAACTCTGCAATGTGAACAACATCATGAGTCTTTTGACACATAATGAAATGTGCCATATTTGAAAATATGTCAACCACCACAAATATTGAACATGTCCCCTTTGTGTCCTTGGTAAACCAAGAACAAAGTCCATATTGATATCTTCCCACAATCTCTCTGGTATAGGTAATGGCTGATATAGTCCAGTATTCTAACTTACTCCTTTGGCAATCTAGCATATTTTACAACTTTGCACAAATGTATTCACATCCTGGTGCAACTATGGCCTACAGTAATTCTCACTAATAAGAGCAATGGTATTATCTTGATCAAAGTGTCTTGTCAACCCTCCACAATGCTTCTCATTAATCAAGTTCTCTGTAATATTCCAAATTGGATTTACATTAATTTGGTTTTTTCAGAATTCTTTTAAATAATTTTTTTTATAAATATAAATATTACATTTAAAATAATAAATTAAATAAAATATAAGTCCACAAGGGGTTTCATCCTTGGGCTGTTATAATCACAAGGGTTTTCATCCTTGAGAGTGCTTGTATAGCACGACGCTTATACAAGTTAGATGATTGAATTCATAATTGGATGCTTGTAATACTTCCACATCTCTTCTCCCTTATATAGTCTTTAAAAACTTTTCACAAAAGAGGCATCTCATCCAAGAAGCACCTCTTCACCAAAAAATGTGACCGTTGACATTTTTGTCAACAATTTCGTCAACATTTCCATTCACTTCCGACAACAATTCTGTTTGACACTTCCATTCACTTTCAACAACAATTCCGTTTGACATTTCCGTTCATTTATGTTTAATGACTTGCTATATTAAATGGCAGCGATTTCTTTATGTGAAATGGCAGCGCCTCTCCTTGAATTCAGCGATCTCTTTCTTGGGGATATAACATTCTCTCATAGAACTCCTTGGAATACACAACTGGTTTCCCCTAAACAACATACCATCTTGGATCATGAAATCCAACCATCTTGTCCTATCCAAAGTAATAGGTTCCAAGCAAGCTTTCGAAGCCTCTACAAAGTCTGGATCTTCTGGAAACAAAATTTTGAGTTCATCGAACCCAACAACTTCTATCTTCATCTCTGTCAACAAATTTTACCTTTTGCTTAAGGCATTTGCAACTCTGTTTGACCTCCCACTACTGTGCTTTAAAACAAAAGTATAACTCTGCAAAAAATCAACCCATTTTAAGTACCTTTGATTCAACTTTCTTTGGCTAGTAAGATGTTGCAAAGCTTGATGATCAATATATAAAACAAACTCCTTTGGTAACAAATAATGTCTCCATTTCTTCAAACACTGAACTATAGCATAAAACTTGGACATAATATTTTTTCTTGGCATCATTAAGCTTCTCACTAAAATAGGCAATGGGCTTACCTTCCTAACTCAATACAATGCCTATAACCCTACCACTTGCATCACAATCTACCTAAAATACTGTTGGCCATTTTTTGGCCCACATACCAATTTTTGCCCAAGTGTGAGAAGATAGACTTTTAAGCAGGAAATGGCAGGAAATGGCAAGTCTTTAGAAGACTTCGGACTTTTGGCAGCCCATGACTTAAATGGTTTTATAAGTTGTAGAGTTACTAAGCTCCGAAGTAGTAAGTAACAAGGTGTTAAAGACCCAAAATGGTCTTGAACAGAAGGCTTCGGGTTGTCTTATTGGGAAGTCTTCGGATTTTCCAAAGGAGACAACTTCGGGTTTCCTAGGCAGCACAACTTATTTCACTTCATGAGTAATCAGTAATGATAAGTCCGAAGTAAGTAGTGGGGCTTGGAAAGCCCGATTTGGTCTGGGCAGTGTATTTCGGGTTCTTTGAGGAACACTACTTAAAACTTTATAAATAATCAGTAGTCAAAACCCCAAAGCAAGTAAGAAGGTTTGGAAAGCCGGATTTGGTCTGGGCAGTGTATTTTGGGTTTGTGGGGATGCACTACTTAATTATTTCATAAATTGTGAGTAGTCAGAAACCCGAAATAAGAGGACCTCAAAAGTCTGGAGTAAGTAAACTTGGAAAACCCGAATTACTCTGCATAGAGTAAATCGGGTTTCTCCAAGTACTTTACTTAAAAAGCTTGATAAGTAAAGGATATGGGAAAGTCTGAAGTTGGGGAGATCAAAGAACCCGAATTATTCTACATAGAGTAAATTGGAATTCTCTAAGGGCTCAACTTAAGCTTGGTCTGGCAATGCCAGAATCATGATGCAACGAATGGGAGGCTACCACA
Organism: Torreya grandis; assembly: GCA_037957365.1. NCBI lineage: Eukaryota > Viridiplantae > Streptophyta > Pinopsida > Cupressales > Taxaceae > Torreya > Torreya grandis. Next base: position 3,133,581 of record JARHVA010001456.1, read on the forward strand.
TGGCGTAACTGGAGCAAAAAGCGCCAATCAGTAAAGGACAAGTGGCACAAGGATGTTCAATAAACATGGGAGAGTCCGAGCGGCTAGTAGCTGGAAGTTATGAAAGCTCCCATCCGCCATGGTTCATTGCCCGCAATCGCCGTTCGACGCTTAAATGCGTGATGCCAAGAAGAAACATTCCAGCTGCTCATAGCATGACTTTTTAGATGCACCAAAGAAAGTCTTAAAGACGGGAGGGGCTCAAGAGTATTGGACGGCAATCTAGGATGGCGCATTTATGAATATTAGGGAAGGACAACGGGAGGTGCCAACCATCTGCAACTTTTTTCTTTCCTCCCTCTCTCTCTTCCCCCTTTTCTTTATAAATAGAGGCCTTAGAGCCCAGAAATGTATCCCTGGACTGGTGATAAAATCACTCTGTGAAAATCATTGTGTAATGGACCTTTGAAGCAATAAAAATTGTTTTTACCTATCCCTCTGTCTGAAAATTGCATTGAGTTAGCTTGTGCACTAATAGCATTGTGAAGAAGCATCCTTCCAACCTTGTTGCCCTTCTTGCTTGTTTCAGGTACTTTCCAGTTAATTGCAGGTCTGAACTCGTACTTTTTGGCCATTAATGGATGCTTGGTTGGAATTTTGAAATTCCTCTTTGCCTCATGTGTGGTTCAATAAGCCTAGCTTAAGAAATACTTATGCAAATTAGCTGGTTAGGAGGTTGTGTAAGCCAACTTGTCTTATGCTGAATTAGTGTCTTTCCCAGGCCAGGTGGATCATTTACTTTCGGTGCATCACTTCCCTTAGCTTAGTTTTCTTTTCAAGTAATCTCTCTCCCCTTTTCCTTGGCCATTAGTAGAGTTTAGCGTAGAAACCCAAAGAGCTGAAGTGAAGTACCTGAGGAACTAGCCTCATAAGAAAATCTAGAGGTTCAACCTCACCATATGACACCCACATCCTAAGATTGTTTCCATGCTTATAGCTGAAAGTGAGAGCCTAAAGAACTCTCTCACAAGGGTGCAAATCCAGTCTATAAAAAATACCTTGTTGAAATCTAGAAGTGCTTAAATAGGTTGCTCTGCAACTTTCTTATTCAACATATCAAAACTTTTATTTGCTCTTGTAGTCCACTTAAACTCCTTTCTAACCGCTCTCATTGTTTTAGTTAGGGGTGCACAAATACTAAAATTCTTGCTAAACTTCCTATTCAAACTTGCCAAACCATGAAAAGATCTTACCTTTGTAGCACTCCTTGGTGTAGGCCATTCAACGATAGCCCTTACTTTCTCTGGATTCATCTTAAGACCCTCAACTAAGACAACAAATCCTAGGGATACCAACTTCTTTGCAAAAATGCATTTCTTCAGAGTAATTAACTTCTCCTTCAACTTCTCAAAAACTCTTATGATATGCATTAGATGCTCTTCCCAAGTCTTACTGAAAATCAAAATGTCATCTAAATAAATAATAACAAACTTTCCCAAAATTCTTTCAATACCTTGTTCATGAGCCGCATAAATGTGCTTAGTGCATTGATTAGCCCAAATGGCATGACTAACCATTCATACAAACTTTTTTTTTGTATTGAAGGCTATTTTCCACTAATCTCCTTCTTGGATTTGGAATTAGTGATATCTGCTCTTCAAATCTATCTTTGTGAAGTACTTGGCTCCACTCAAGCAATCCATTGTTATCCATCCTCGGTAATGGGAATCGGTACTTGATCATGATCTCATTGATGGCTCTCGAGTCTATACACATCCTCCACTCTCTATCCTTCTTTAGTGCTAGTACAATAGGTACCGCACATGGGCTTAGGCTCTCCCTTATCAGTCCTTTATTCAACAACTTCTGAACTTGTTTGTTTAGCTCCTCATTCTATGTAGGAGTCATTCTATGGGCTGCCTTATTTGGCAAGCTGGCTCCTAGTATCAAATCCATTTGATGACTTATCTTCCTCACTGGTGGTAAACCTTTTGGTATATTATCAGATACAATATCTTGAAATTTATCCAACAGACATGAGACTTCTATTGGTACATCTCCACATTCCTCCTTGATCTTAGGTATCAACACAAAGTACATATGCTCATGCCTCATATCATCCAAAAATTTCCTGTCACCAACCAAACAAATTTGGGCACTACTACATACCTTCTCTTCTACCTTCTTCAAGGGTTTCAATTTGTGACGAACTCCATCTTTTATCAGGGAATAGGTGTTTACATGGCCATCATGGACAACACACCTATCATACTACCACGACCTCCCCACAATACTTCATCATGGTAGTATTCAATCTTGAACTTGACTAAACACTACTCATTGACCAAAGCTTTATGGTCCTGCAACCATGCAATCTGATATGGATGTGGATGCTTTCTTTTCTCCAATTTCAACTTGTTGACCATCTCCTTTGAAACTATATCATTACTACCGCTATCAATAATAACTTCACAACATTTACCTCCAGATTTGCATCTTGTTCGTAATAGACTATTCTTCTGGACTAGTTCTTTGTCTTTATTCAACAAGTCTCTCCTTATGACAAGGGCTTCCCATCTTTTAACATCTTTAGAATGTTCATATTGAGCATCTTCATCTACATATGCAACCCGTGCATTACGTTTAGGTCTTCTATTTGTCCTTCCTTGATGTTGGGGACCCTTGTAAGCTTGATGTCCCTCTTATCCACATTGAAAACAGGTTCATCTAAAGCCTCCTCTTCCACATCCTCTTCTAGGTCTTCCTCTTCCTCTTTGTTCAGCATTATTTTGGTATTGAGGGCGGTAGGCATTACCTCCTCTTTGATTCAAGCTAGTGCTTGCTTCTTCATTCTTCTTTTGATTTTCATTTCGCCCTCCATAGGATCTCCTGCCAATCCTTCCACCACGACCGCTTCCTATTTGTTTTCTTTCGAATCTTTTATTTAGATTCTCCTTTACCTTCATGGCAAATTGGTATGCATCTTCTATGGTAGTCATTTTGACCAGACTTGAATGCTTGGCCTCAACCCATTAATGTAACGGGCTACCTTATCCTTGTTAGCCTCTGAATGGCTTGTTCTGATAATGATCTTGTAAAACTCTTCCATATACTCCTTAACAATCATGTTAGATTGTTTCCAACCTTGCAATTTTTTCAACAACTCCAACTCAATCTACAGGAATAAATTGCCTCTTTAATTTTTCCACCATTCTATCCCTTTTGGTGATCTTCTCTTTTCCTCTCTGATTTCTCTAACTAAACTTCCACCAGACATTGGCATGGCCTTTTAGCTTGGTTTTTGCAAATTTGACTCTTTCAGGATCTTCCACATCTTCCTATTCAAAGTACTCCATTTCATTGATCCAATCAATCAACTCTTTCGTGTTCAGATTTTCGGAGTATGTAGAAACTTCAATCTTTGGCCTTTATCCAATCTTGGAAATGGCCCTCAATGACCTAACTTGCTTAGGATCTCTTGCAACATCTTGTTCTTCTTTTGCTTCATCTTCACTTTTCTCTCTTCTTCTTGGCTCAAATCCTCTCCGCAACTCCTCTTGCAATGTATTGATTTGTCTTTGTAGGGCTCTAAAACCTTCTTCTGTCACAACATTTCTCTCAGCACCACCATGGTTCCTTCGTGGAGGCATCTTGATCTCTATAGCAAACCCTCAACCTCAGGTCTTGGTTCAAACTATCTCACAGTCAACGATCTGTCTACACACTCAGGAACTACTGCTTTGATACCCCCTGATGATGGGCAACTCCACCCATCTTTCACACACGCTACACAATAATAGGGATTCTCATAGCAAATGCAAGGAAAGAACTCAAACAAATTTTATTTCCTTCATAAAATTAAGTACAACATCAGAAAGAAAAATACAATACTATTTATTCAACCTGAAGCCACAATCTGCATTGATAAAATTGAACTTTCAAGTCACATAATGAGTTGAAATGCCAAAACGTCCTCTCGGAATGAAAGCATGGCATATTAATACACAAGAGACCCAAGAGTGGTGCCAAAATCAAGATTCCTCGATTTGGGGAAATGTGACATGAGTTAGAAAAAACAGGTAGTTCCCATCTTTATCCATTTGCCTAATATTCACTTAGATCTTGCTTTTTCCCTCTTTAATTTCTATTTCTCAACTTGCCCAAATATGACCCACTTAACTTGAGGATAAGCATGCAACATAACTTAGTTTCCTTGAAACCTCATCATTATCCTCTCCTAGATAACCACACTCAAAATTGGTAAGTTTCCTTAGAAACTCGTCATTCACTTCACCTAGAAATCCACGCCCCACTTTGGTAAGTTTCCTTTCTAATTTTCAGAATAGCAACATTCATTTCCTTCTTAGAGTCACCCACAACTTCCAAAAGGTGTAATTTTTGAACTGGGCATCCGATTGACGAACTGTTTGTTGTGTTGGAAAGCTTTTGAGGTAATCTACAACATATTCTATGTAAAATTTCATGTCCATACATGCACAAATACCAGCTTATTAAAAATAGCAGGTTACTATTTTTAGCCTTCAAAAGGTTCTGATAGTCTTGAACTACACTGAACTAAGAAGCCCACAAAAACAAAATTCAAAGCAACAAAAATATTATTTATGGTGATGCAAGATTGCCTTTATATCCTAAATGCTCTTGCATCATCTTGCACTAGAGCCCATATCATGAATCAAAGCTTGCTCTTGGGTGGATATATCTGGAGAGAAATGATCCTCTCAAATTATTTAATAAAGATATACTACCTAGTCTGTAAGTTTGGCCACCTTTGTAGATAGATTGCTAAGAGTTAGTTGATGCTAATATTTGAGGCGATTTTTTACATAATTCAATTTGGCCATGAAACGAAACATGTGGTGTCCTTGCCCAATAGGTGCCTCATTCCACGGTCCACCATTGTTTAACCAAAGATGACGAGTTGGGATCAGTGATCCACTTGCTTTCAAATTAGAATTGTGGTTGTTTTTGGTGTAGGCTAGATCAATATATCCAGTTGAATTGACCAATGGTAAAAAAAAGTGTAGTTGCTGACACTTGCATTGAGGATGCAATGGGAGGTAATCTAGTCATTAGAAAAAATATACTATCATTTTTTCTAGAACTATAACTTTTACCATTTTGTTAGTTGCTCCAAGTGTGAAGGCCATGGGAAAAGACAATCCTCAAAATATAGTTTTGATTTCCCAGTTGTAGAAGAGCATCAACATCATGGTGATTGAAACGTCTACCACCTTTTTCTCCTCAGGGGATTTAATTGTATTGAAACCTTTCATCAACATCAAGTTGCTGATTGTTCTCAATGAGAGATTGAATTAATTGTTCTAGAAGAGCTATGTGGTGGTTTCCACAAGGGAGGATATAGATGTTGAGGATACAATAGGGCTTTTGAAATTCTAGAGAGAATAATTTTTCCAAAAGGTGATCCGTAAACTAGGTGGAGATTCCACTCTAAGCTTTGTCAACACGGATCCTATCATTCCTAGCTTAACAACAATTGGTTATATGACTGTTCTAGGCTATTAACCATGCAAAAATAAAGATAAACAAGTGTAGGAAATGAAACGTACAACCTATTGCACATGAACACGAAGCATGAGAATGAACAGAGCTCACAATAAACACGAGCTATCTTCGAAACACCTGATGTGGGAAAAACTCCAGTGGGTGAGGCAACTGCACTCCCCTTCCACTATGCAATGCAAGAAATGTACAAGGTACTATCAAACATGGCCTTTATGGAAAGAATTCTCACTACCACTCTATCCAAAACTTGTACACAAGGATGCTCTGCACTTATCAGACACTTCTCTATACTCCAACACAATTGAACCAACCATCTACAACTAGGAAACAATGAGATAAAAAGACAGAGACTCAAACTTGCAACTTGGAATGTGAATCCAACTTCCATACTTCTCACTGTGTTTTCTGATGTCTTCTGCCTTGCTAAGACCTATATATATGCTCTCTCAACCTTAGAGTCCACCAAGAAGTTTAACTCAACCGCCATTGAGAAGAAACATATGCAACTGTTCAACTTTGGGCATTTTGTATGGTTGTGAAACCGCTTCTGTATGTAGACTAGTGGTTTCTCATCTGCCAAGGCGGTTGTGTAATCGCCACTACATTGGTGGTTACGCAACCTTCGGGCCAGTTGTGCAATTACCACCCTACAAAAAGTGGTAGTTCCACTATTTATGGAAAACCCCTCTATTTCAAGACTTGAAACTTACTGACTTTATCACCATGAGGATGACCGGATCACCCCCATACTGACTTTGCCAATGTAACATATTCGATATGATGTTTTGAATATGGAATGTCTTAAAATAGTGTCTTACAAGCATGAATTACATAACATTGGGCAAGTGGAAACATTTAGTATGCATGACTAGTACCATAGTTCGCATACTTGTACTCGGAGAGTACTCGCCCAACTTCCAAAAAGTTTACTCGGTGATTATTCGACAACCACTCACCATTATTTGACAAATTAAAAAAATAATTAAATTAAAAAAAAAACATAAATTTAATAGAAATTATAGTTGCAAAATGTATAAAATGAGTTTGTAAAATGTTGGGGAAGCGTTTTCTATTAGATTTGAATACAAGTATAAAATCGTATAATCATGATTCATGCGAATACAACTATGACGTCAAATTTCAATAACAAACTGATACAATGATACTTAAACAAGAATCTACAAGTACAACAAGAATCTATAATTTTCTCTTCCCTGCTCTCTGAAAAACTAAGGGAGACTAAGAGAGTCCAGTCCTCCCACTCGACTGCCCCTCCTTGCTCTACCTATAATGTTGTGTATGTGGCTCCACCTTGGAACCAAATGGTAGTGACTCCTTTGCCTCATGTTCGACAACATCTATAAGGATGCCATCCAATCCAATATCTCCCGCTTTTGTTAATACACAAGGAAGTCTTTTAGTTGTTTCTTGAATGCAAGGTGTCTATCATACCTACATCCCTTCATGCATCCTTCATGATCTTGTTTAGATCCATGCCTTTGTAAAGGTTCAATAAAAATTAAACAAATATGCATGGCTTTGAAATAGAAGTTCATACCTCCTATGATGTCTCCCTGAAATATTAAAACCCTGAAATATGGCTAAGTTTGAAACCCTGAAATGAAACCTTAAATTTTGACTAAGTCTAAAATATGATAGGATACTTCAAAACCTAGAATTTGCATTATAGCTCCTAGATGTCCGAAACCACTCTCAAACATCCTGAAAGTATATATATAAAATATGACTTAAAGTATAAGAAACTAGATGTCCATATCTAAATGTAAACTTAATACTTGAATGTTTATATATAAAATGCTTATTTTATATATATATACTGTGGGGGCATGCGTGTTTAAAAATGACAAAAAACTATGTTTTTCCCACATTTTTCATGCATTCTACTCAGGTCTGGGCGAGTACTGGCACAGTACTTTCCTAGACCCAAGTAATCAAAACCGCGCATTTCGAGTGGCGATTAATCGTTTTAGGTGAAGTTTGGTGATTACTTGCCCACTCGGCAAGTAATTGGTGAGTATGCAAACTATGACTAGTACATTAGGATCCAAAAATGGAGTAGAAGGACCCAAGGGAAGCCTTGAGAATTATGATAAACATATTTGGTGGGGTCCCAACCAAAAAGGCATTTATATTTTGCACCCTGTAAATGCTGCACAAATGTCGTATCTAGTTCCCAACAAATCTGAAAATTAAGCATGGTGACTTGATCGTATCCAGCCATATTCTTGAAGGAAAACCATAGGAATATGTTCTGTCTTGATTTGTTTCCTAAGAAAGTTGTGTTTAATGTGTATGCCAACAACACAAATATTCCAAGAGATTATCTGCATTCCCAACATTGTCAAGGGTTTGTAAGTCATTGCTTGGTTGAGAATGAGTATGCTTGGTTGTAGGTTCCTATATTTGTTTAGAATTCCCGACATCACTTGGAGAGGTGTTCAATAGATATTCTTGAGGCTCAACAAAAGGACATTTATTTTTCGTAGAATGAGTGATTTGAGAAAGGTTTGGGCATAATGTCATCAGACTAGCGATTGTTTTTCATCGCTCTTAAATTTGGCCATGACCTTGGAATACTTCAAACCACTAGAACCATGACAACAAATGGGTTTTGAGATAGTAGTCCCACAATGGCTGAGATTTTGTACGCCACCTTTGGATACTTCATGGTTATACAATATAATAATATATTCCAAAGTGAGCTCACAAAAGTCAAGCCAATTCATAAATTCAGTCATGGTAAAAGTTGCACTTTCCATCAAGGGTCTTGGCCATATAGATGATGTTTGAGGCTAGGGTTATCATTTTGTTGACGCAGGAAATTGCACCCTCAGCAGGAGGCCGAGCTCCTGCCTTCTCCTCGCAACATGGAAACTCCCCTCTCGCCTATGGGACCGGCGAAGCTGGAGGGGAGAGTCTCTAGATAAGGGCTAGCTCCCTTTGATGCATCGTGTTTGTTCCAGTGAATGCTAACATACATATATATATATAGATATAAAAGGGGGGGTGAAAAGGGAGAAAGATGCAGAAAAACAAACTACTCTAAAGAGGTGATGCACCAAAATAAAGGCGACCTTCACACACCCACACTGAAACCAGACAAACACATACATACACTACACATTTGGCAGAAGGACCAAGCCGCTGGAAACTGGCAGGGAGGCCTTAATGGAAGATACAAAAAAGAAAGAGATCACCAAAGGTGCTGTGAGACGCACACTTATGTAGTAACTTCCTCTATTTTGCACTTCTCAAATACTGCTCTTCTCCTGTCAGCTCCAGAGATGGCGCCTTGTAGATAATAGGTATGCTGGTGCTGAGCCTGTGAGAGCATCAAGAAAACAATGACTGGACACAGAACAAACACTCAAGACATACTCGGATATATCTATCCAAATGGAGGTAAAACACTACTTTTTATTTGATTTAGGTGGAAATTCCGCTAGGGCTATGCCTTAGCAAAATGTAGAAGATCCTTACAAAATGACCAAGTTCACAATATATAGAAAGTCCAAGAGGCTCATTTGGCGCTCTTTTGTTACAAGTGGCCTATTGCGTCTATTCATGAAAGGAAACAAGCCGCTCAAAATATTAATGAGCCGTCTGCTTTGTCTGCTCGAAATTTGCATTTCTCTTTTAGGTGACTCACACGGTTTGCCTTCTCATTTAATGCAAATGGAGAAACCAATTGCATTACTTAGCTGTTGCGTCTTCTCATGATGAATTCGAAGGAACTATTTCACCTGCTGGAGTCACTTCTCAAATTGGCGCCACTTGGACTTAACTACTTACTCATTCCGTGTATGTCTTCTTGTCTTTTATCAATTTTGTCTCTATCTGGCTTGTTCGGCCCCCCAGGGGCGAACTTTCAGCAGGTTGCTACATTATGGGTTCCTTGGCAATATTTTCTCAGTTTGAAACAAAGGCCATTTTATTCTAGCTAAATTTGATGCTCAACTGGCCGTCGAGCTTTGAAAACCAACGGACATTCCATCCTGCTAATATTGACGGCCTCTGGGACGTCATCGGGTCCATCGCTGACTTAGTCGGGTCCAACGCCACGTGGCATCCGAGCACTTCTTTATTTTTTTGCAGGCACCTTACTTTGCTATTTCCCTTCGGCACCTTCGAAATGTCCCTTTGTCTTGGCCGGAAGTCCCTTTGTTTTGTTGCGCCTGCCCTTCGAAAGGGCTTTTTTTACTGTTTGACTGTCCTTCGGCGAAGGGCCCACCCTTGAACCAAAAATTGGTTCAACGGTTCGAGGTTCAATCGAGCGTGCCGATGAACCAAAAGGCATAAAAGCCGATGAACCGTGCCAAGCCCGATGAACCATTCATTGAAACGCCACGCTGAACCTTTGACTTTGAACCAAGCCGCTTGAACTTTTGACTTGAACCAAAATTTGGTTCAACAGTTTGGTTCAACCATTGTTGAATCGAGATTTGAACCGAGCGGCCTTGAACTGAAACATGAAATTGCAAACCCGAAAATGACTGGTTTTGAAGCGCAGGGGGAAAGAAGGTGACCACAATTTTGCCTGTGGGCAAAAATTGGTCAACAAATGGCGACTCACAGGGGAAACATGCCTGCTATGCTTAGAACCAGTTGCCTTAAAATCCATTGGGCGCGAAGTCAGATGCAGTGATGAAAGAATTAACAACAGCCCGAAAGATCGAGAATCAAACATGAAGCTTTTACCCCCAAGCAAAGGGAAACACACAAGGCTAAAAACACTACCTGTGCAACTGCACTTAGGGAAAATAGGAAAAACAACTGAAAGCAAACTATTATATACAGCTAACCAGGAACGTTCACCTCCCTCCTGGATCGAAGGGAAAACTTCTTAAGTCCCCTTCTTGGCTAGAAGACTTACGGTGGCAGGCAAGTAGCTGAAAGAAAATGAGATTTGGTGACTTGCTCCTCTTGCCTGTCACCTGAGTTGGCTGGAATCCAAGTGGATCAGATTCAAACATGCCTCCAACATACATGTATTCTTCTTGTCCCTGGAGGTTTGTTGAATGTTGGTCCTTCGAATTGGTGCTCTTCACCAAGAAATCTGTGGCTGTTGGCTTATCACCGTTAGCCCTTTGATATGTATAGCTCCTCTGCAGTGTATCATGGTCTGACCCATTTCCCTCTGCTTCATTGCATGCTCTGTCAGACTCATCCTCTGCTCTTTCAAGGTCTTCCTCAAGGAAGACAGACCTCTCCTTTTCCTCAAAGATCAGGATCTCTAGATGTTCAAAGATATTCTCCTGATCCTTCTCCAACTCAGGCTCCTCAGCGTAGTCGTCCTCATCATCAAAACAACGAGGAAGTTCATCAAACAGAGGGGAAGAGAGCTCACCATGCATTTGTTCCTCCTCGTATTGCTGGAACATCTGCATATGTGCAAGACCTGCATCTTCTCCACTGCTGATGGTGTCTTCACAAGAAGCATCAATGATGATTTCTTCTTCGTTGTCGCTCATGACAGCCTCTTGAAGGACTGCAAATTGGATCTTCTGCTCCTCACTCGCCTCCTACAGAACAGGTTCCTCCTCGAGAAGGGGTGAAGTGGAGAAAACATGTGGAAGAGGAGGCAGTCCTTGAGCTAGAATCGAATGATTCTCTTCCTTCCACTTGGTTAGCGCTTCATCAATATCAGGTGTGGCCTGATAGCTCTCTTGGAGGTGTGTGGACGGGCTGGGTTCAGACAAGTCCACCACACGTTGGCTGAGGAATCTCATTTGGGACTCCAACTCTGCAATTCTCTTGGCTATATTTTCTTGAAGGAGCCTTTCTTGGAGATCACCAACATTATCCTCTTCAAAGCTCTGAGCTGGTTCCTGGCATTCCTTACTCCAACTTGGAATCTGCACATCATGCTGAAAGATTTTTGGAGGTTGAGGAATGCAAGGAAGAGACTGTTGATGCACTGGAAGAGTCTCTAGAAGAGGGACGTGCTGGCTGGTGGTATTCCCCCCAATGGAAGATGCACAATATAAAGAATTGGGAAGATTGATCTCCATGGGCGGTTGCTCTGATGCCTTTTGATGTTGGAAAGCCAGGCGCACGGGATTGAGAGCAGATGCGTCAGATGAGCTGGAGTGGGTGAGTGCTATCTGATAGAAAGGATTTGGTGCAAAAGAGGGGGCTTTTTTCAGAATAGGAGGGGTCACACAAGGCTGACTGCCTTGAATAAATGAATTTCTCTGTTTTGCTACCTCCTCCGTGGATTGCATGGCCTGTGCTTGCCTAAACAAACACTCCTCTATATACATCAGCTCTTGCTGATATCTGTACTACTCCTCCAGTCTGTTGATCTCCATTATCTGCCTCTCAAACTCCAGTGCCACCTCTCTTATCGTTGCAGGGCAACTAGGAGAGCTGCTTGAGGGGACGCCATAAAGAGGCTGAGTCTGATCATGGTAATATGAAGGAATACAAGGCCCATGATTTTGTGCAAAGGGATTATACATAAAGGAAGTAGATTTTTGAATGGCACCAGGCTGCTTAACCAACGGATTCAACTTGGAGTCGCCATTGGTGTTTGATGCAAAGCCTCCAAAGGCTAGTCGGTTGAAGAACACACCAAAAATTTTTCAACTCTTTGGACAAAACCTGTCCCAGTTGGCCCCACCAGGGGTGCCAGAAATTGTTGACGCAGGAAATTGCACCCTCAGCAGGAGGCCGAGCTCCTGCCTTCTCCTCGCAACATGGAAACTCCCCTCGCTTGTGGGACCGGCGAAGTTGGAGGGGAGAGTCTCTAGATAAGGGCTAGCTCCCTTTGATGCATCGTGTTTGTTCCAGCAAATGCTAACATACATATATATATATATATAGATATAAAAAGGGGGGGTGAAAAGGGAGAAAGATGTAGGAAAACAAACTACTCTAAAGAGGTGATCCACCAAAATAAAGGCGACCTTCACACACCCACACTGAAACCAGACAAACACATACATACACTACACATTTGGCAGAAGGACCAGGCCACTGGAAACTAGCATTGAGGCCTTAATGGAAGATACAAAAAAGAAAGAGATCGCCAAAGGCGCTGTGAGATGCACACTTATTTAGTAACTTCCTCTGTTTCGCACTTCTCAAATACTGCTCTTCTCCTGTCAGCTGCAGAGATGGCGCCTTGTAGATAACAAGTATGCTGGTGCTGAGCCTGTGAGAGCATCAAGAAAACAATGACTGGACACAGAACAAACACTCAAGACATACTCGGATATATCTATCCAAATGGAGGTAAAAAACTACTTTTTATTTGATTCAGGTGGAAATTCCGCTAGGGCTACGCCTTAGCAAAATGTGGAAGATCCTTACAAAATGACCAAGTTCGCAATATATAGAAAGTCCAAGAGGCTCATTTGGCGCTCTTTTGTTACAAGTGGCCTATTGCTTCTATTCATGAAAGGAAACAAGCCGCTCAAAATATTAATGAGCCGTCTGCTTTGTCTGCTCGAAATTTGCATTTCTTTTTTAGGTGACTCACACGGTTTGCCTTCTCATTTAATGCAAATGGAGAAACCGGTTGCATTACTTAGCTGTTGCGTCTTCTCATGATGAATTCGAAGGAACTATTTCACCTGCTGGAGTCACTTCTCAAATTGGCGCCACTTGGACTTAACTGCTTACTCATTTCGTGTATGTCTTCTTGTCTTTTATCAATTTTGTCTCTATCTGGCTTGTTCGGCCCCCCAGGGGCAAACTTTCAGCAAGTTGCTACATTCTGGGTTCCTTGGCAATATTTTCTCAGTTTGAAACAAAGGCCATTTTATTCTAGCTAAATTTGACGCTCAACTGGCCGTCGAGCTTTGAAAACCAACGGACATTCCATCTTGCTAATATTGATGGCCTCTGGGACGTCATTGGGTCCATCGCTGACTCAGCCGGGTCCAACGCCACGTGGCATCTGGGCACTTCTTTATTTCTTCGCGGGCATCTTACTTTGCTATTTCCCATCGGCACCTTCGAAATGTCCCTTTGTCCTGGCCGGAAGTCCCTTTGTTTTGTTGCGCCTGCCCTTCGAAAGGGCTTTTTTTACTGTTTGACTGTCCTTTGGCGAAGGGCCCACCCTTGAACCAAAGCGTTGAACCAAAAAAATTGGTTCAACGGTTCGAGGTTCAACTGAGCGCGCCGATGAACCAAAAGGCATAAAAGCCGATGAACCATGCCAAGCCCAATGAACCATTCATTGAAACGCCACGCTGAACCTTTGACTTTGAACTAAGCCGCTTGAACTTTTGACTTGAACCAAGCCCGTTGAACCAAACTTTGGTTCAATGGTTTGGTTCAACCATTGTTGAACCGAGATTTGAACCGAGTGGCCTTGAACTGAAACATGAAATTGCAAACCCGAAAATGACTGGTTTTGAAGCGCAGGGGTAAAGAAGGTGACCACAATTTTGCCTGCGGGCAAAAATTGGTCAACACATTTCTTGCACATACAAAATAATTGATACATTGAAATATATGCATATTATGCATTGAACTCACTAATGAATTCTATCCATAACACATCTTCTTTCAAACCTTCAAAGAGCATGTTTGTAACTTGATTTGTGGTTTGCTGGCTGATCATCTTAAACCAGCAATGAAAGAGGAAAGCAATTCAAGAAGACACGATCGAGTATTTTATTTGAGTGTTGAAAGGACTTTCAACACCTTTGTAACAGTAATTCTTGCCAAACAGGGAAGAAATCTTGTCGCACAAGTGCAAACCACAAAGCTATAATAAGTATGAACTTTGTGAAGTATAAAGGAGCCTAAATCCATACATATTGAGAAATAAAGAAAGCAATATTTTTTTTAGTGTCCACGAATGACCAAATGTAGGTCAATGGGACTTGAGAATACATCCAATTACAATAGAAAGTGATAGGGTAAATTGATCCTAGGATTAAAATCTAACTAAAAGGAACTGAAGCACTAGAAATAAATGAGGGGGTAAACCCAAAGTAGTATTGCCCAAACCCATGTGGTTAAGGTACCAATACAAATAGCCATGTGGTGGAGCAAGACCCCCAAAAAGTACAATTTGATGAAAGTTGGAAAGACTGGAAGCTAGTCCCATCATACATCTTTGTCAAGGCCCGACCAAGAGGAATCATCTATCATTGTGAAAGGGCCAATGGATAATGCTCATCGAGGAGTGTCCAATGTTGAGGGGCCCAGGCTAGGTAATCTTAGGAGGAAGCAAACACTTCCCATAGAACCTCTCCTAACCATCCAACGCTGATGAAACTCTCGAAGTAGAAAATAAACTTGTAATGCGTGCCTACCCTTGTGGTCTAGGAACTAGTTGAGTGGCAAATCCATGACGTTGAGGAGCATATCCATAAAATTGAGGCTCATATCCACAATGCCGAAAAGGAGTAGATCCATGATGCCCAAAGAGAATCTATTCGGGCACCCTAGTAGTAGTAATGTGCAAAGAAGAGCTTTGTCTCATTGACCGACCCCCTCTGTGTGAGGCAGCAATATCCAAATGGCACTTAATGCCACCAACCTCCGTGATGGGCTGAAAGAAAGAGGTGATCAGCCTTGAAGATTTAGATGTCCCTTGCAGGGACCTTCGTCAAATGGTGCCAACCTCTTGAACAAAAATGGCTGGGCACTGCTGGTCCGAGTACCAAAAGTAAGTGGCTAGAGTGTCACTTGGATCTATGTAAAGACAATACTATCTCTCTCAGACCTCATAGTAAATGGGGCATTTGAAAATGAAATGCTTCTTAGTCCCAATCTTTTGGAGGGATCAAAGACACCATATCCTGTCCCCGCTTGGATCATGATGATTAGTGTCAAACCTCAATTGATGGGAGAACACCCTCAAGTTCAACTGGCCTAGGGGAAGCCTCAAGCCGTGTGACCGATAGTGCTAGAGATAGTCTGGCCGACAAATGATACCTAGTGAGAAGAATGCTTTCATTGAAGCAAACATCCAAAATTGGAAACGCTTTGTCAGAGACGAAATTACTTCTACCCAATAAACGAACAACTTAATTGAAAGAAAGGAAAGGTTCCCTCCATTGTATATGTGCTCTTTATCTATTCATTACCCCTCATGTGAGTTTTTAGTGCCTTCCCATTACAACATAAAACTTAGAAGAAAACTACCACTGTTGGTGGTTAGAGAAAGACTAGTTATATGGGAATAGAAGACCAAATCAGCAAGTGGGAGTACAACCAATAATTCAAGTGGATGACCTAGAGTGTAATGTAGGAAGTACATTGAGTGGGGGCATCTTGAATGTGACTTCCCAAATCAAATGCAAAACATCAATTCAATTCATTTGTTTCGTGTTCTACTATAGGCCTAATTGCCAATGTGATATTTGATCCATGCTGGACCCAAGAGTGACATGGAGAACAACTCACAGAATAACTGGCAAACAGATCTAACCAACCTGCAAGTTGTAATATAGATCTAACTACCCTGCAAGTTGTAGTTTAACATGTATTGGAAAAGTAAGCAAATGCAGAAGCACCTTTATGCATCCAAGGGAAGATGAGATAGCGAACAAAGCTCTTCTATTCTCATGAACACGATAAATTACATATGAATAAAATGTGGTAGAAGAGTAGTGTTATATACCCTCATGAGCCTAGTGTAGAGGTAAATTGTGTGGAATGAGGATGTAATTACTGATACAACCCCACTAGGTTATACTAAAATACATGTAATTTAAAAAAAAAAAACATACTTTACATTTAATCATCTTCATTAATTTACACAATGACTTATTTTTTGACAGCTAAATGCATTATAACAATATGTGCAGGGAATTACAACTAACCCATTGGTTAAGTTATTATCTATTTAGCTTTCCAACAACATTTAACCGTGTAGAAGATAAGATTAATCTCATAATGCATATGCAGAGTGAATGGTACAATAGTACGCTGAAATATTTCATTCTTATAGCTAATCATATATACATACAGCCTCTGCTGTTTTCAACATTCAAAATCATGAACAAGTGTACAACCATTGTTGTATTTAATAATAATAATACTGAATGTACAAATGCTACATGTTATCACTGAATATCATAATAACACATGATTAAAAGTACAATAGTTCATTTGAGCTTCATAAAACAGCTCAACAATCAATACAATAGCCATGAGTATGTTTCCAGAATGGTTGATCTGCTGAACAGAGGGAGAGCATCATTGTGGCGTTTTTCCTCCAACCACATGCCATCGGTCTTCCACACACCTCCCCCCTAGGAGTGTTCCTTTCATAGAGGGGCAAATAATGACAATGCGAATATCAAGAATTCAACCAAAACCCATGTGTATTACAATCACTAATAAATGCAGTAGTCACTTAGACCACATAAAACAATCCTGTATCTAATATGACATGACACATACACATCTAAATTAGAAAGTACAACAGAATGACAATGTTATTAGCTATAACATTACTTTGGCCGAAATTTTCATTATAAAATTTGAATCACTCATGGATTTGAGTCAATTCCACACACACACATACTCTTTTCTAATAAAACTCATTCAATCCTATGATCCCAGATGATAGGTATATTGCATCATATGGCATCAACCTCATATATCGATCATCTGTTATCACAAGAAAGTATGCAATGGTGTAATCTTATAAACCAGCTCAAACACATACTAAAAACAGATCTACTACATGCCAACACTTAAGATAGATCTTCTCATAATTATACCATGCAAGTTTGGAACATCCATCTTGTACGGAAAATCACTTTATTTTTCCAGTATGCAACTATTATTAACACATCCAAGAAATTCAGGTTTATGTCAACCATTAGCATTCTTAATCTCCAGATGTAAGCATAACTATATGCTTATGATATAAAATTCCAAGTAAACAGTTACGTTATTATCTCCTCAAATGAATTCTACAACTTTCATTTACTCTAAATTCCATAACACTTTACAAAGTAAATAATAAGTCAAACTGAATTCCAAAAGATTCATATATACATAGACAAGGATCATCTACCAGTTTGGAATAGGCTATCCTATCAGTTGTTAACCATCCAATCCTTATTGGCTATGTTGATAGTTAGTAACATGTCATAGCTTTATTTTTGTATCGCAGTATATACACAGTTCATATCTTTGTATGTACACATATATATACTACTATATTTCATTACTCAAAGACAAGATTAAGTAATCATCGTTTCCTCAATACTATCTAAAGGAATACAAATTTATAAGTATATTTCGGTATAACTGAAACCTTTTCAAAATCCTCTATATTCCACTCGAATTCAAATCACCATTAAATGTGACATCAAAATATCAAATATGCCAATTCTATAAAAGATTGACTATAAATCCTGTTACATAACTATAGCTGTGTATGTATTCCCTATTGTATATGTCTCAAGCTCGGCTGGGTATGAAAGAGATACATTCTTGTCTCATATATATACATAGTCATCTGTGTGTTTTTATATATATATATATATATATATATATATATACTTCTTGTTCATATTAACAACTTAAACACAATTCGTTCTATAATTTATATACATATATATAAGACTGTATAATAAATCATGGTACAACTAAAGCATATATATATATATATATTTATTATGAGACTACCAATCAACCTACAACAAACTCATCATACCATTTCTATAGTTCATACATATATACATACACGACTGTATAATTTAATTTTAAATATACATCTACAACTTACATAGGTTCCAAGAGACTACCAACTATCAAAATGTACTCATTATTCACATTCTGCAGCTCATATATATAATACACAGGACTGTACAAATTCCATCAATAAATATGCATCTGTCACTTGTGTAGATATATAAGAATGTTTGTAGATAACTGCTCCTTTCTCAAATTATGCACCTATAGTTCCTATGTAAGGACATATAACTTCAGTTAACAACTTCAAATGAAATCCTCAAGTCTGTAACAGCTCTTACATCAAACAAAAACATCCCCGGTTGCTACATAATCTGTAAATTTTATTCGATGAAAGATCTTGCCTAGGTTTCAAAATATCAAAGGTAAGTTAGAGACGGGGTTTTTATAGATTCTAGGAGTAAATTTCGCTATACAACATAACACAATTCCTTATCTTTCTATGTCATCATGCATAGGTAAAATAAATGCAGTGAGTGTATTTCTCGAAGGTGAATCAATTGTCTAGATGCATTTTGTTCCTTCATGATGGCTTTATTTTTCACTTTTCTGGGCCTTTAGATAGAAACGAGTTCCATCCCCAGGTCCGTAAGAGTAAATAAAGTCTTAAACATACAACGCACAACCAAAATATGCATTTGAATGGTTTCTAAGACTAAACCCAGGTAAGAAGGGTATTCAAATTCCTGTTTTAAAATGGAAAACACAGTCCATATACATTTATAAGTAAATCCTTTATAAATTCACTTTCAAAATGAAATACACTACTTGCCTGGTCACTAGCAATGGCTGCTGTCGAAATGCAAATATTGGTAGCCCTTTTTCCTTTAAAAAACGATCCTGCTCTTTCTTCCTCGACCTCCACGCTCTTCCATTTTTTTCTTCTTATTCTATTTCTCTTTCTTATCCATGTTCTGCATGCCCTCGAGTTTTTCCTAAAACTCTGCAAGTTCTCCATTATGAGACTCAAATTTGTAAATGCATGTCCCTTCTTCTTGTCATTAGCTCACAGTTCTATATCCCTGTTTTTGCATGGCGGTTGCATGCCAAACCCTACAACTCTGCTTGCCACCAAATGGCAAGGTCAACACCGTAATGATCACATAAGAAACCTCAATTTTCTTCGCAAAGATCCAAAATGACCTAATTTCTTTATTGTCATCTAAAAATAAATGTTTGGGGGTATTTTGCCCTACATCCCCTAGGCCACTAAAAGGGGTAGGAATTGAGTCCAAAAATATTTACATAATTAAATACAAAGACATGGTTTCAATAAACGTCCTATACTCTATAGATTTACAATGCGTAAATAAAATGTACATCCAAATTCGTACACAGAAATCCATAGTTTAGTTCACATAAAGGTTTCACAGGTGTTCATATAGCCAAAGCACATTAGTAGAATTAATGAATTGTTTTAGCAAGAACATTCATTTCCCTACTGGTTTTTTTAGCAGAGTAAATAATCGACACATAATTAATGTAAAGCATGCAATATTAACCATAGTGATTGATGGTAAAAGTAAACATTCAACACATCCATCAATACTAATTCAACTCAACATACAAAAGTGTGAGTGTGTGTGCGATGGTGCGGGTTCGATTTCACTCTTTTTATCCCCAATGTCAATATCTGCATCCTCCTTTCCTATGATACTCTCCCTCTGTTCCACTCTATGAGGGTGGGACAATCCTGAGGGGACCTCGGTCAAACCAAATGGTAGTTAGTTTGAGCGTGCAACAAAATAATAAAATACCTATAATGTAAATATACATCAAATGAGTTGTTGGGAGACAAATAAAATCTGCAAATGAAATCATATCCACATAAGATTCCAATACACCAATCATTCCTCTAATTATAACTAACCATGAAATAAAATAGAACTGCCAAAGTACATAGTGTAAATGTCCAGATATATCATCAAAATCAGAAACTACTAATCATTAGTTTTACTTAATACTAATGCAGTCTTTGAAGAGTAAGACGGGATGTAACAATTACAGCTTTGAAGTCTAAACAATGTCCAACCTGATTAGAACCAAGCAAATTACAATTATAGAATCTTTTGATCAGTTACAAAATGGTTCAGTTGCCTTAATCATTTGAGTTGCAATTTGGTTTCCCAAACTGAATCTCGATTTGAACAGTTATGTGTCATTTGGTTTCCAGGTGCCCATGATGTCTCTTGATCTGTTATCGTAGATGTGTTTTCCTTTGATGTCCTGCTTATTTCTTGTAGTGCCTGTGGAACCCATGTGCTAATTGTTGACCATTTTTGGCCCAACAAGCCAAAAACCGGTCCCCTTTTTCCCTTGCTGTCCTGAATCAGTACATTTTTTTGATTTTGCACAAGTTTGGAAATTTCTACGGACTCTGCAGGTTTTCTATGGACTCTGCAGGGCCGTTTCTACAGACTTTGCAAGCATGGATTTCTACAGACTCAGCGGTGAAGTTTTCTACGGACTCAACAGGAAGAAACGAGTTCCCGACACTTAGGCGCAAAATGGATCATTCCAAGTGCCCTTGCGGAGGGCATTTCGGGATTCAAAAGCCCTTATGGAGGGCAGGGAACAATTTCAAAGAGGTCACAGAGAAAAGCCGCAAAGGTAAGTTTCCTTCGGAAATTTGTTTAAGGCAAAGAAAGTACCCTTCGGAAAGGTCATTTCCAATTTTTCCGAAGGGCACTTTTCAAAGGCAGAAGCAAAGGAAGAAATCCTTTGGACTTTTTGTCCGAAGGAATTCCTTCAGACAAAAAGTCTGAAGGAATTCGGAAGGGCCACAAACAAAAATCTCGCAAAAAAAGACTTAAGGCAAAGGCATAGAACGAATGCTTTCGGACTTTTTGTCTGAAGGAATTCCTTTGGACAAAAAGTCCGAAGAAATTCGGAGGAAGGCCGCGGGAGGAAAAGCCGACGGAAATTCCAAAGGAAAGCAAAGTGGTCGAAGGCAATTCTTGCTGACTTTTTGTCTGTGGGGAAAACTCCGAAGAATTTCAAAGCCAAGGGAGCCGAAGGACCCCGAAGGGTAGGTGCCCTTGCAGGGGACTCTTGGCCGCCGAACGAAGGGGACTTCTCCATAAGCCGAAGGGTCACTTTCCCTTCGGAAGGATGCGAAACAAGAAGTCTGAAGGAAAGGGATCGACAAAAGAAGTCCGCAGAAAAGGCCGAAGAAAGTCCAAGGGGTGACGGGCCCGAGGACATCAAAATCAATAACGGCAAACTAGCCGTTGGAAATTCAAATGCAGTGATGGGTGCGCGAACGTCAATTTTTAAACGGTGCAATAGCTGTTGATTTTGAAAGGAACAAGAAGAGCCCAAGGAACTCAGCGACCCGCCAAAAGATAGCCTCGAGAGCTGAAAGAGCCAGAAAGCGACAAAGCTAGGAAGAGACAAGGCAAGGAAAAGACAAAACAGTCCAAGTGGCGAGGGGAGGCAAGTTATTGCTAGGTGGTCATCAAACGGTGCAAACAGTAAGTGGTGCGGCCTGTCTTCTCCATTTTGCATTTATAAGGGGACAAACCGCGTGAATATCTGGAAAGAGCAGTCTGTTTGCAGAAAAGAGGCGCGGCCCGTGCTTTCACATTAATGTTGAACGCCAAAGTCAAGACCGGCGATTACACAACATGGTTCCATCAGGCCTCTTCTAGAAGAATGACATCAGCAACAGTGACTTCCTCTTCCTAATGCTCTCAGCGCACATGGGCCAACTTGTCAAAGAGCGTCAAAGTCTTTTCAAAAGCGGCGCCTTTACTTCTCCTGTTTTCTGTATATTGTAAACTTCTCATTTTGAGAAGGATCCATTCTTTGAGCCCGTAAGGCAAAGCTCTGCCCAAAAATCTTTCGGCCTTGTAAAGCAGAACTCTGCCGGATTTTACCTTCAATCAAGACTTAGCATTTTTACGTCCATTTGGACTTGCACTCACGCATGTCTATGTTTTCTTTTTGTGTTAAGTCATTTTATTTTATGCTTTTCACAGATCGATTCCAGCATGTCTAGTGCATTGTGAAGTTTCTTCTTCTGCAAGTCTGCCAGAAGTGTCTACAGCAGGAATATAGGTGCAAGTGAACACGCTGCCAAAGTGTGTCTCATAACACCTTTGACAGTTCTTCCTCCCTGTATCTCTATGGACCCCTGACTCACTGATACAGAGGAGTTTTCCACATCAGATGAAGTGTATGGGCACTTTTTCTTGGTGAAAAGTGTATGTTCGGGCTGAGTGGGTCATCATTTTTGGTGTATCACCTTTTTAAGTTTAGGTTTAGGTTCTGTTTCAGCACTTTCTCCCTTTTCACCCGCCCCCTTTTTTTAAATTTTTTGTTAGTAGTAGGAAGTCCAGGACCTAAAAGATACATCCGAGGGAGCTAGCCCTATCTAGAGACTCTCCCCTCCAGCTTCGCCGGTCCCACAGGCGAAAGGGGAGTTTCCATTTTGACGTGTGGAAGGCAGGAGCTCGGCCTTTTGTCAAGGTGCAATCCACTGCGTCAACAGTTTTTGGCACACTCGGTGGGACCAACTAGGACAAGTTGTGTCCAAAGAGTTGAAGAATTTTTAGTGTGTTCTTCAACCAACCAGCCTTTGGAGGCTTTTTTCATCAACACCAATGGCGACTCCGAGTTGAATCAGTTGGTTAAGCAATCCAGGTGCCATCAAGAAATCTCATTTTTTATATGTATAATCCCTTTACCCAGAATCATGGGCCTTGTTTTCCTTCGTACAGTTTTGATAAAGCTTAGACTATTCATGCAATCCCCTCAAACAGCTCTCCTACTTGCCCTTCAACGATAAGGGAAGTAGCACTGAAGTTTGAGAAGCAGGTAATGGAAATCGACAGACTGGATGAGCAGTATGGATATCAGCAGGAGCTGATGTATAAAGAGGAGTGTTTGTTCAGGCAAGCTCAGGGCTTGCAATCCATGGAGGAGGTAGCAAAATGGAGGAATCCATTCATGCAAGGCAATCAGCCTTGCACGCCCCCTCTTATTCTAAAGAAAGCCCCCTCTTGTGCATCAAATCCTTTCTATCAGATAGCACTTGCTCATTCCAACTCATCTGATACATCAATCAACCCTGCTCTTGACCCCGTGCGCTTAGCCTTCAAGCATGAAAGGGAACTAGAACAACCTCCCATGGAGATGAACCTTCTAAAATCCTTAGATTGTGAATCTTCCTTTGGGGGGAACATTATGAACCAGCACATCTCTCTTGAAACTGCTCTTACTCATCATGATGATGCTGGTGACCTCCAAGAAAGGCTCTTCCAAGAAGATCTAGCCAAGAGAATTGCAGAGTTGGAATCCAAAGCGAGATTCTTCAGCCAACGTGTGATGGACGGTTCAGACCCAACGGCACATTCCATGTCTAAACATGCCCCATCTACACACTTCCAAGAGAGATATCAGGCCACACCTGATATAGATGAAGTGTTGGCCAAATGGAAGGAGGAGAATCATTTGATTCTAGCTCAAGGACTGCCTCCTCTTCCACATGGTTTTTTCACTTCACCCCTTCTCAAGGAGGAACCTCTTTTGCAGGAGGCGAGTGAGGAAGAAAAGATCCAATATACAGCTTCTCAAGAGGCTATCATGAGTGACAATGAAGAAGAAACCATCATCGATGCTCCTTGTGAAGACATCATCAGCAATGGAGAAGACTCAAGTCACGCATACATGCAAATTTTCCAGCAATACGAAGAGGAACGTAAGCATGGTGAGCTGTTTGCCCCTTTGTTTGATGAACTTCCTTGTCGTTTCGATGATGAGGACTACTATGTTGAGGAGCCTGAGTTGGAGGAGGACCAGATGGACGCCTTTGAACATCTAGAAACTCTGGTCCTTGAGCAGGAAAAGGAGAGGCTGGTCTCCTTGGAGGAAAGCCTTGAAGAAGAGAGCTTTGAACAAAGAGGTGATGTTCTATGGGACGAGCAATCAGTTTGTGATTCCGTTTCAGACATCACAACAGTCACCCTTCTTCAAGAAAGCCTTGAGGGAATAGAGGATGAGTTTGACAGGGTCTTCAACGAAGCAGAAGGAAACGGGTCAAACCATGATGCATTGCAAAGGGACTATGCGTATCAAAGGGCTTATGGTGATGAGCTAGCAGCCATTGATTTCTTGGTGAAACTCACTAGCATGAAGGACCAGTATTCAACAAGCTTCCAAGAACAAACAAAGTACATATATGTTGGGAGCATGTTCGATTCTGATCCACTCGGATACAAGCCAATCGAGGTGACAGGCAAGAGAAGTAGGTCACCAACTCTCCATTTCATTCAGCCACTTGTCTAGCACCATAAGTTTCCTTGCCAGGAAGGGGACTTACGAAGTTTTCCCTTCGATCCAGGAGGGAGGCAAATATACCTAGTTAGCTGTATATAGTAGTTTGCTTTCAGTTTTTTTTTTTGCTTTCCCTAAGTGCAGTTTTGCACAAGTAGTGTTTTTAGCCTTGGGTGTGTTTTTCCTTGTGTCTGGGGTAAAAGGCTTCATGATTGATTTTGGGATCTATCAAGGTGGTTGCTAACTCTTTCAAAGTTGCATTCTGACTCCATGCCCAATGGACTAAAAGGCAACTGGTCTCTAAGCATAATAGACATGCTTCCCCTGGGAGTCGCCAATTTGTTGACCATTTTTGGCCCAACAGGCCAAAAACCGGTCCCCTTTTTTCCCCTGCTATCTTGAGCCAATACATTTTTTGATTTTGCACAAGTCTGGAAATTTCTACGGACTCTGCAGGTTTTCTACGGACTCTGTAGAGTTTTCTACGGACTTTGCAGGTCCGTTTCTACGATCTCTGCAGCTATGGATTTCTACAGACTCAATGGTGAATTTTTCTACGGACTCAGCAGGAAGAAACGAGTTCTCGACACTTACGCGCAAAATGGATCATTCCAAGTGCAGTTTGGGATTCAAAAGCCCTTACAGAGGGCAGGGAACACTTTCAAAGAGGCCACAGAGAAAAGCCGCAAAGGTAAGTTTCCTTCAGAAATTTGTTTAAGGCAAAGAAAGTACCCTTTGGAAAGGTCATTTCCAATTTTCCCGAAGGGCACTTTTCAAAGACAGAAGCAAAGGAAGAAATCCTTCGGACTTTTTGTCTGAAGGAATTCCTTCAGACAAAAAGTCCGAAGGAATTTGGAAGGGCCACAAACAAAAATCCCGCAAAAAAAGACTTAAGGCAAAGGCATAGAACGAATTCTTTTGGACTTTTTGTCCGAAGGAATTCCTTCGGACAAAAAGTCGGAAGAAATTCGAAGGAAGGCCGCGGGAGGAAAAGCCGACGGAAATTCCGAAGGAAAGCAAAGTAAAGTGGTCGAAGGCAATTCTTGCGGACTTTTTGTCTGCGAGAAAAAGTCTGCGGGAAAAAGTCCGAAGAATTTCAAATCCAAGGGAGCCAAAGGACCCCGAAGGGTAGGTGCCCTTGCAGGGGACTCTCGGCCGCCGAACGAAGGGGACTTCTCCATAAGCCGAAGGGTCACTTTCCCTTCGAAAGGATGCGAAACAAGAAGTCCGAAGGAAAGGGATTGACAAAAGAAGTCTGCAGAAAAGGCCGAAGCAAGAAGGCGGAAGAAAGTCCAACGGGTGATGGGCCCAAGGACATCAAAATCAATCACGACAAACTAGCCGTTGGAAATTCAAACGCAGTGACAGGTGCGCAAACGTCAATTTTTAAGGTGGTGAAATAGCCGTTGATTTTGAAAGGAACAAGAAGAGCCCAAGGAACTTAGCGACCCGCCAAAAGATAGCCCCGAGGGCCAAAGGAGCCAAAAAGCGACAAAGCTAGGAAGAGACAAGGCAAGGAAAATACAAAACAGTCCAAGTGGCCAAGGGAGGCGAGTTATTGCCAGGTGGTCATCAAACGATGCAAACAGTAAGCGGCGCGACCTGTCTTCTCCATTTTACATATATAAGGGGACAAACCGTGTGAATATCTGGAAAGAGCAGTCTGTTTGCAGAAAAGAGGCGCGTCCCGGGTTTTCACATTAATGTTGAATGCCAAAGTCAAGACCGGCGATTACACAGCATGGTTCCAGCAGGCCTCTTCTAGAAGAATGACATCAGCAACAGTGACTTCCTCTTCCCAATGCTCTCAGCGCACATGGGCCAACTTGTCAAAGAGCGCCAAACTCTTTTCAAAAGCGGCGCCTTTACTTCTTCTCCTGTTTTCTATATAGTGTAAACTTCTCATTTTGAGAAGGATCCATTCTCTGAGCCCATAAGGCAAAGCTCTGCCCAAAAATCTCTCGGGCTTGTAAGGCAAAACTCTGCCGGATGTTACCTTCAATCAAGACTTAGCATTTTTACCTCCATTTGGACTTGCACTCACGCATGTCTATGTTTTCTTTTTGTGTTAAGTCATTTTCTTTTATGCTTTTCACAGATCGATTCCAGCATGTCTAGTGCATTGTGAAGTTTCTTCTTCTGCAAGTCTGCTTGAAGTGTCTATAGCAGGAATATAGGCGCATGTGAACAAGCTGCCAAAGTGTGTCTCATAACACCTTTGACAGTTCTTCCTCCCTGTATCTCTACGGACCTCTGACTCACTGATACAGAGGAGTTTCCCACATCAGATGAAGTGTATGGGAGCTTCTTCTTGGTGAAAAGTGTATTTTTTGGGCTGAGTGGGTCATCTTTTTTGGTGTATCACCTCTTTTATTTTAAATTTAGGTTCTGTTTTCAACATCTTTCTCCCTTTTCATCCCCCCCCTTTTTTCATTTATTTTGTTAGCAGTAGGGAATCCAGTGCCTAAAAGATACATCAGAGGAAGCTAGCCCTATCTAGAGACTCTCCCCTCCAGCTTCGCTGGTCCCACAGGCAAAAGGGGAGTTTCCATTTTGACGTGTGGAAGGCAGGAGCTTGGCCTCCTGTCAGGGTGCAATCCACTGCGTCAACACTAATGTGGGTTTTGTAGTGGATTGTGAAGTCATAGTGTCATTCACAATTGACAAACACAGTTGCCCCAACTGCAAGGTAATGAAGGTACACCGCAAATCATATGTGGAGTTTGTGCTAGACTATGAATCCATCCCGAATGTGCTCGAATCAATATTAGTAACATTTCCAATTATTAATAGTAGTAATGCGTCCACTACATTTTGTGAGTAATTCTCATTTTTAGTTTTTTTAGACTTGGGATGATTGCATATAGTGAAGTCCTATTTAACAAATCATAGCTTTTGTAAACAATCAAATGTTGCACAATTTTATTCCAAAATTACGAATCTTACTACATATATTTACAAACAGAAACTTTTACAATATGATTATTGCAAATCAGATTACCTGATTGTCTCCTTCTTAGGAATTCACTTCTTCTAGTATTAGTGAGGTTTATGGTCAGAGATATGCACTATATTAACTTTTCTAGAGAGACAATTTCTCTTTATTCTTAGTTGTTTAATCTCATGTAATTTACATCTTGAGATAAGAGAATATGTATATTTTTAATCCATAGAATTATAGATCACTTTCGGTATTCTAAAATACTTTGTTATCTTTCCTTGCCAATAGAGGGCACACTTTAATGCACCTTCCGTTTCTCTAGTGCTTCTCATACAACGGTTAAATTGAACCTACATTCAAGTCAGCTTTGTTTATCACTTGAAGATGATAATGAAAGTGCTGCATTTATTAAAAATTGGATAGCATTATCATTAACTTTTGTTTTTGATTGCAAGCAGTTGGTAGGAACAGATCACTGCCCTTTCAACTCAACACAAAAACAAGCTGGGCTGAATGATTTTCGAAAGATTCCAAATGGTGTAAATGGTACGAATTTTGGTGGCTTTACATCCAAATCTAGAATCCATTTAAATAGCTAATGCTTGATTCAATTGAGTTTTGTATTCTTAACTATGTATTTTTTTAGTTCCCAGTACTAATATACAATGGTTGAGAATGGAGTATTGTTTGTAAATTATTTCAGGAATTGAGGAGAGGATGCACTTAGTTTGGGATGTAATGGTGGTAAGTGGAAAGAACTGCACAATTGTGCAAAATTATGATATATATATCATTAGAATATGTTTGCTTATTCTTTTTCTAGCATCTAGATCATAAATTATTAACTTTTAATGCTTTTTCTGAAGCAGAACTCTGGTCAAATATCAGCCATGGACTATGTTCGAATCACTAGCACAGCATGGTTGGTATTTGGATTCCTATTCCAAGCTTTGATTTTGAATTTAATATAACTTGCTTTCTTATTTGCAATTTTATCATTTACACAATTGTTTTCAAGTAAAATCCTCTTCCCTTTGCATGTTTATCTTTGGCAGGCCTTATGTATTTGTTTTGGGAAGAAATGCATCTTATATTACATTTGAAAAAATGAGAGTTATATCAGCTTAACAACATGATTACGAGGAAAGATTTCCCCTATAAAAAGCTATGAAAGATGAAACCTGAGCCTGTGCTCTAAGAAATAGGGAATCAACTTCCTTACAAAAATTATCAAACTTGGATTTGATAAGCAAAGATAAATCTTGCGTAAAAAATCTTAAGTACCC
This sequence comes from Torreya grandis, assembly GCA_037957365.1. Taxonomy (NCBI): domain Eukaryota; kingdom Viridiplantae; phylum Streptophyta; class Pinopsida; order Cupressales; family Taxaceae; genus Torreya; species Torreya grandis. Next base: position 3,162,303 of record JARHVA010001456.1, read on the forward strand.
TAAACTGAGTGGGGAGTTGTCTTCCCGAAAAGTAGCCTTATGCCTTGTCATCCGTCGGAAACCCATGGCAGCCAGCCAAATTGCATGTCAAAAACTTTCAAAACTATTCCTGATCATCCAAATGTCACCCAAGATCTTCCCTCGCCAAGAAATAGGGAAATAATTAAATAATGGAGCTCAGATTGAAAACATATTCAGAAAGACTTGGCCAAAATAGATCTTTAGAAGACATGGCCGACTAAATCCTCTCTCCACATACACTGCATAAAGAATCTGTGATCCCTTCCTTGTGAAGCCTTGATTTAACTGCCAAACCTTGGTGAAGCACTCGCTGCTCCAAAGTCTTGTTCTTGAAAGAGGATCTTGATGTCCAAATGGTAATAATTTGATTCGTCTGCACTAATCAGCCTTTGAGCTCTCTTTAAATCATGCCATGTATCCCATTGGTTCAATTTATAATTCCAAAGATCTCCCCAACCAAAAAGCCCTTTTATTTCCAACCTCTTGCCTGCAAAGAGTGGTAAGAAGCCAAGCTGTCCACGTGGAAAGTGAAACTGAAATATCCCTTTGCAAACACATGAGTTCTGATTTTATTTATTTATTTATTTGCTATCCTACCCAAAACTGAAATTAATGAGATTTGCAGATGTATACAGTACCAGCTTAACAAATGGAGATAAATATGAATTGCATTTAATTCCAGATGGTGTATCAGCAATAACAAATACATAAACAATTATTTCTGAATTTTACTATCAAACCCTAAAATGGAACCTTTGGTTGTAACCCTAGCTGCATGAACCACTGAACAATATGGATGGCCTTCTATGGTGCAGCAAACCCCTTGAAAACCAGTGATTAGTCTGAAAATGTCAACGCCAACCCCCTCTAGGTCAATGCCCAGCATAGAAACCTGTACGGACAGATCTTGCAGGTGTATGACCGTCGTACGGTAGGCTGCAGCATGATACAGCAGGGCTGTAACTTCTGCGTACAGGTCAGAATAGCTGTGTTTGGGGTCTGTGTTGCAGCAATTTGGTTGGGAAGGGTGATGCCAGCCTAGGATGGTGATTTCCCTGCTGAAAACTGCCCAAAATGCTGAAACCTGGTCCTTGGATGTGACGCCCAGCTAGGGCAGTACTTTTGGAAATCCTAAACTGATTTTACCTTGTGCCCTCAACTTTACAAAAATCTGGGAAAGATTGTGGCTCCCAACCACTGCAGGCTCTGGAGATATCTTGTTAATTTGCTCAACTGTAATCTCTATACGGAATTACCTCAGTGGATTAGAGGGGTTTCGTCCTTTGATCCGGCTGCAATGAAGGTTTTCATCCTCAAGCAGGGGTGAAATAATTCTAGAATTGTCGGGCATTGGTAAAAGCAGATAATCAATCATAATGATTAATGATTGTCTTTTGTCTTTTATAAAAATCACTTTTCTAAACCCTAACCCTAAAGTAATTATAATTACTTTTTAATTAAATATTGACCTTTTCCTCTCATAATAATAATTACTTTTTTGGCGATATATTTAATTTTGCTTTTTGGCCCCCACTTAATAATAATAGATGTGTCCTTTTCATATTATTAAATAAAGTAATGTTGAAGACAACTTAAACATTATTACTAAATTATTTTTAATTATTAATTTCCCCTTAGCCTACGGGAAATAAATATAAGCTTTGGGCCCTCGATTTAATTAAATAAAAAAAATGGGACATTACAGTTTGCCTTTCCCAAAATTGTTTGCCCTCAAGCAATGCTTGACCTGTCCTGCAAATACCAGGATCCCAAACCAATCTTTATGTTTCTTCCATTCTTCCTTGTGATGTAGTTGGCTTTTGCTCTACTACTCAGATATAATTAAGAATTGTAATCCTTGTGCCAAATGATACTTTCCCAACAAACTCTATGAGTGAATCCATGATAGCAGAATCATGAATCAACTGTAATCTCGAGAGAGTACAATAAAATGTGACACCTTCCATTCTATTTGCTGTAACAACTGTAGGGGCTCCATTGGCCATACCATGAAGCACAACCTCCTTTCCGTCAGATCTGAATTTAAGCTCCATGGTTTGGTAATTCTGTGTGAATTCCCCAAGGGAATGTAATCACTGCACCCCTAAAACCATATTTGCTTCTCCTATGCCCACAACATAGATGTCATCATACATCCTATGATTACCAAGTGTAATCTCCAACTATTGAATCCTCCTAGTGCAAGGAATAGTAGAACCATTAGCCACAATAACATTGAACCCATCAATATCCTCCATTTTCAACCCTCTTCTGACTGCCAGTCCCTTATATATGAAATTATGGGTTGCCCCACTATCAATCAACATTGTGAGTTTTGTTGACGCTGTGGATTGCACCCTTGAGAGAACGCTGAGCTTCTCTCTTCCACGCAGCACAATGGAAACTCCTCTCTTGCCTGTGGGTCTGGCAAAACTAAGGGGAAAGTCTCTAGATAAGGGCTAGCTCCCTCTGATGCATCTTTGAGTTATTCCAGTAATATTGCTAATACATATATATAATGAGGGGGTTGAAAAGAGAGAAGGATTACTGAAACAGAACCTAAACTAAGAAGGTGATGCACCAAAAGTTTGATCTACTCATTATTCACACTTCAAAACATAAGAGCACATACATACACTTTATCTGCTGGGAAGACCAAACTGTAGGGAACTTAACAGAAAGGCTAAATGAAGACACACAGAAGATGAACTTACCACAGGGGCTGTAGGAAAACACATTGTCTGGCAACCTTCTCCTATCTCTGCGCTCCAGATACAGCTCTTTTTGCTACCTTCAAAAATGGCACTTGTCTATACTAGGTGTGTTGGTATCAAGCTTGTGAAAGCATCATGGAAAATAACTGAACACAAGGTTAATACTCAGGGACACTCAGAGATATATCCAACGAAATAGAGGTAAAAATGCTTTTTTATTGATTCAAGATGAAAATTGGCAAGGCTGCGCCATACAAAAATGAGAGATCCCCTTCTCAAATGAGAAGTTACAAATATATAGCCTTTTGGAAAAGACTTTGGCGCTTTTTAGAAAATAAATGATCCATGCTGCGTTGAGAGCATTGGGAAGAGGACGCTGCTTGAAAGAGAATGCTATGTCGGCTCCAGTTTTGACTTTAGGCGTTTAAAATATATTAAACGCCATATGTGAAATCATGGGCCGCGCCATTTGTCTGCAAACAAGACCGCTCCTTCAAGACATTCACGCGGTTTGTCTGCTCATCAATGCAAAGTGAAGAAAAATAGGTCGCGCCGTTCACTGTTTGTGCTCCTTGATGACCACTTGGCGGAGACTGTGTCAACCACTGGAATAACTCTTTGTGCCGACACCTTCTTTTGCTACTTGGACTATTTTGTCCGTTTTTGCACTTGGCTCTTTTGGGCTCGTTTCTTGGCGGATCACTGAGTCCATTCTTGACTTTTGTCCTTTCCCAGCTTTGTCTTTTCCTGGTTTTGTCTTTTGTCATCTCTTGGCTTTTTTTGGCAATCTGAGCCCTCAGGGCTATCTTCTATCAATCTTTGGCTCTTTGGGCTCCCTTCTTGGCGGTCTCTTCCTTTTGGCCTTAAGGCCTTTGAATTCCTTCGGGTTCACGCTCAAACATTTAAATATCAACGGCTATTTCATTGCCATAAAGTTGATGTTCGCGCGCTCGTCGGCATTTGAAAGCCAACGGCTATTCTATTGTCCTGAATTTGACGTCTTCGGGCCCGTCACCTCTTGGTCAATTCCTTCGGCTTTCTTTCCTTCGACCTTTCTTTCTTTGCCCGGGCCTTTGTCTTTTAACCTTCTCGAAGGGAAGGTGTCCCTTCGAGGCTTGGAGAAAGATCCCTTTCACAGTCGTAGAGAGCCCCCCGCAAGGGCACCTGCCCTTTGGGGTACTTCGGGCGGCCTTGGTCTTCAAATCCTTCTAACATTTGTCCGAAAGAAATCTTTCCTTTATGTCTTTCTCGCTTGCTACCTTCTGTTGGGTTTTCCATCGGGTGAATTCCTTCGGACAAAATGCCTGAATGAATTCCTTCGGTACTTTTTGTTCGAAAGAATTTGCTTCGTTCACTTTACTGCAGGAATTTTCCGAAAGAATTCCTTGTTTGTTCTTTACCTTGTGAATTTCTTTAGACAAAATGTCTGAAGGAATTCCTTCGGACATTTTGTCTGAAAAAATTCAACCTATCTTATCTTTTGCCTTAGCATTTCCGAAGGAAAACTCACCCTTTTGATTCCTCTACAAGGGTTCCTTGCCCTCCGCAAGGGCACTTTTGGGTCCAAAACTACTCTCTGCAGCCTATTGGAATGGTCCAGTTTGTGCTTGACTGCCCTCCGCAAGGGCACTTGTCCTTTGGGCTTTGGAAGACCCCCTTTGAACCTTCCGACTTAAACCAATTGCTTGAAACAACTACTTTGAACCAAACCGACTGAACCACCCGATTGAACCAACCGTTTGAACCAACAATGGTTCAAAGTTCAAGTTCAAAGTTCTTGGAAAGATCATGCCGTTGAACCCTGACGTCGAACCACTGAACTGGTTCCTCCTTTTGCCGAAAGACTTGTGCAAACCAAATTTGAACTGGCTTAGAATAGCAAGGGAAGAAGGAGACCGATTTTGGCCTGCAGGGCCAAAATGGTCAACAAGTTTATGACCATGCATAACTCCATGAATTCTAAAAGGGTAATACCTAGATGGACCAGAATGTGCGATAGAGGTGCCTGTTGCAATAAGTGTGGCAAGGGTACCTCCTGAACTATCTCCTTCTTCCCTACTCTCAGGTTCAAGTTCCTCCACTTCTGCGTCATCATTTGATATTGCCTCTATGTAATGCACATGTCCTTTTGGAAGACACCTATGACCTGACTCCTAGGGCTCCTTCCAAATGAAGCACAATCTCTTCCTTCTGAGTTCACTTCTCATTTCTACTTTTGTGTTGGGATTTTGTGGCAACTTTTTTTCTAGAGAAATCCCTTGTTGAAATGGATTTTTTTGCTGTTCAAAAGCTGATGTCATTGGCTGCCCATAGGGTGCTAATCTTTGTTGTCCTGTAGGCTGAAATCTTCCTCTAGGGGCTGAAGTTTCAAGATCCAAAGCCAATTTAATGGCTTCTTGTAAAGAAATAGGGCTGAAATCCTTCACTAAACCTCTAAGTGGTTCAACTAGACCCTCAATAAACAAAACCACAGGCCTCCTTTCTTTCACTTTAGGCACCATAATTGAGGGCTTCTGAAAATAAGCAACATAGTCATCTACTAAATTGTCTTGTTTGAGTTGAGCTAACTCTCAAAAATGGATTTCCGGATCAACTCTATCAAATCTCTCTATCAACCTAGTACTGAACTCCACGTATGAGTGTATGTGATTGTACCCCTGTGTGATCAACCCATGGCACCTCGTGTGCTACACCTTCAACTTCAAGATGAAGGGAGACAAATTTGATGGCTTCATCTTCCATCATTGGCCTTAGTGATAAGGTGTGCAATTTTTGTAACTAGGAGCATGCTGTACACTTACGGAATCCATCACATGTAGGAAGTGTTGAACTTTTGTAATCCTTGTTGGAGGTCCATTTGATTTTCTTGTGGCTTTGTTTTATCTCTTTGACCACCTTTGCTTTTCTTTAAATTTATAAAATTAGTGAGAGAGATAGCCTCCCTAATTTCACCTGGTATAAACCTGTATTCTTCATAGTTGTTAGCAATTTCATTTGCCACAGAGGGCTGAATTTCCACCTCTGGAACTGCTACTTTCTCCCTACGAAGGAATGTTGGTTGGAAAGGTCTAGCAAAGGAGTCAATGGCTGTCCTTTGAGTGTGCTGGTTATTGTTCACCTTTGAAGAATTTTCTTCACTATTTTGAGCTCTTTACACATTTGTATTATGCATGGTGTGGACTAATTGAGCCATCATATCTTCTGAACGCTTGTCCTTGCACAACCCTATCAAAGCGAACATCATCTGAATCTCTATTACCCATAGATTCCTTTCCTTTTCTTGTAATTTTTTTTGATCTTGCTGCCCTAACCCTTCCTCTGGCTGTTCTAGACCATTTTTTCTCTCTCTAGTAATACCTGACTTCTTTGTCACTGCCTTCATGTTGAAGTTGAAAATTATTTATTCCCACAAGCTAGGAAGAAAATTGGCTTTGATACCACTGAAATATCTCTTATATATATGTATATGTATATATACATACACATACATACATACATACATACATATATTTCAAGAAGAAAAGTGTCAGCATCTTTTATTCCATCATGAAGAGGTGAAAAGATACATCCATAAAGCCAAGTAAATAGTTGGTTGAGAAAGTAAGGCGCTGGAGCACCAACACAGACTGACCAAGGGTTAGTTACAATAAGCATACAATAAGGCAATGTCTCCCAGGGAAGCGAAGGCCTCGACTTGTGTGTGCAAACATAAAATAAAAATGGCTAGTACATGGCAATTGATCAGCCAGTATTAAGTGATAGGGAAGTCTCTCATTGTGAGAGGACCATTATTTGCTCTTACCTGTAGATGAACCACGCCAACCTCGAAGTCAACAACGCCCTTTGCAAGAACATCTGCCTCGGTGTTATGTTCTCGGAGAACATGAGTGAAAGTGGTCCCCTGAAAGTGGGTAGTCTGCTCCTTCGCTCTGTTGAAAAGATAATAAAGTGTGGTATGTTTGCATATAGCCTTTATGTTCATCCAATTGCAAAAAAACTAAGAATCCAAGTAGAAATTGATAGAAGGAATGCCTCTCTCCATCGCAATGTTCAAGGTAGAAAGAATGGCTTGTAGCTCAAAAAAATTATTGGTTTGAAACCCGGTCCCTTGCTGAAAGAAGATGACTGTGGTATGAAACCGAATGATACCTAGCACCACTCGAACTGGGGTTCCCATGTGAAGCTCCATCCAAGAAGCAATGGGGGAAAGTGTGATCGAATAGGAAGGGGAGAGTGGGGCGCTTGGAAGAGGCAACAGATGGGGGCCGAGGCACGAAAGAGAATCAAAATATGAACATGGTAGTGAGAACAGAGGGAGTAGTGCCTTTGAAGATGGCTTCATTGCGGGAAAGCCATATACTCCAACATAACTGAAGGGTTAAGCATTTGTGTGCTTTCGAGAGACCATTGTTGTGAGACCAGTTTGACCAAGCTTCCAAGAGTGTCTCCAACCCATATGTGTGGGCTCCGGAGTTTGTAAACCGCGCTCCAAACTTCCTTGGTGAAAGAGCAATGGACATATAAATGATCAATGTTTTCAGCTTGGTTCTTGCAAAGATGGCACCAGCCAGGGCCTTGCCAACCCCTTTTCAATAAATTGTCCCAAGTGAGTAATTTATTACTCAATGCTAACCAAAAATGAATAATAGTTTAGGGGTAGCCTGAGTACACCATAGGCTCTTCCACCACCATTGATAATTTGCAGGTGTTGGCTGATCCTTCAAGGCCCTGTATTTGAGCTTGCTGCATATTGTCTTGCCTCCTTGTTATAATCCCATAAAATCTGGTCCTGTTCCTCAGAAAGAAATATAGAGCTAGATATCAAACACAATTGGAATTTGTTCCATATAATAGCATCCTCATCATTCAAGCCAATGTCAGACACAGTTTTCCATCCCTCTATCCAATTTGTGCGCTTATCTCTATCATGAACATCTACCAACGTAAACAAGGAGAACCGACTCAGAGATGTCTGTAGATAAATGGGGAATGTATGATCTCCAAAAAAACCAGCTATTGCATCCTGTCCAATGAGTATCTTTGATCCATCCCCTGGCTTCCATGCTAGGTGGTGCCCTATGAGATGAAAACTTTTGATAATTGCTTTCCAAAAAATAGTAGCTCTAGTAGAAGTCTTAAGATAAGTTTTGATCCATTTCATAATGGAGAGGGCGAAATTGTACTTTTGGTGAAGAATCCGCTGCCAAAGACTATTTTTTGTTATAAGGCTCCAAGCCCCCTTTGCTACCAATGTTGTAGAAAAGAGTGTCAAATCTTTGATGCCCCAACCACCAACACTCTTTGGTTGTGCAATAGTGTGCCGTTTGACAAGTGGGATGCTCCTGTGCCCCTTGTTGCTCGTCCAAAGGAAATGTAGGCAAAGATTGCGAATTTTGTTGATGATCATCCGGGGAAGAAGAGCAAGAGACAGCTAGTAAACAAGGATGGCTTCCAGATCACTCTTGATCAAAACAAGCCTCCCAGCCATAGATATCCCCCTGTTACACCATAGATAAATTCTCCTTTTTATCTTGTCCACAAGCCATAACTAGTCTTGTAACCGATAATCATTTGCTTTTATGATTAGCCCCAAGTATTTAATTCCTTCACCAAAGTCGAGGGAATTGAAGGGCAGCACCATGAGAATATGCTTCCGGGTAGCTTGGGCAATGTGAAAAAAATATATAGCAGAATTTTGAACATTTATAACCATACCAGTTGCCAAAAAGAATAGCTTTAGTATTCGATCCATGCATTTTGCTTCCTGAATGGAACCATTCCCAAAAATGAGTATATCATCAACAAAGAGAATATAAGTGATATGAGTGTTCCTGGCAATCTTAACTCCCCTTAATTGTCCAGATCTCTTCTCCCCAGCCATATGACGATTGAGAGCTTTGGCCACCAGTAGGAAAAGAAGGGGAGAGAGAGGGCAGCCTTGTCTAAGACCATGGTATGGGGAGAAAAAGGGGAAGCAGATCCATTAATAAGAACAACATAAGTGGTCGACTGATAACAATCCTCCATCCAATTTATGAAGGTTGGATCAAAGCCCACTTGAGTGAGAATGAGTCTGAGATAGAGCCAATTGACTCGGTCAAAGGCTTTGGATAAGTCAATTTTAAGGAGGAAAGCTGGCCGAGATTTAGTCTTGATAGTATGGATAGCCTCTTGGGCTGTACCAATAGCATCATGAATAAGACGATTGTCAAGGAAACTAAATTTCTTAGTGGAGATGTGCATGGACAAAATGGGTTTGAGGTGAGCAACAATGATTTTGGCTATGAGCTTGTAAATACAATTGCACAAGGAAATTGGGCGGATGTGATCAAAGCTGGAAAGATTATCACTCTTTGGGATGTTTGCAATAAAAGTCAAAGAGAAAGGGGCGTGCAATCTGTCGGTCACTCACGATTCCTCTACCACAAAGAGCAGGGCACCAGCAATATGATCCCAAAAGCCCAGGGAAAATTTCACCATCCATCATCTGGTTCTGATGTCTTCCCAGCTTGAGAAGATTTAAGTGTCTTGAGGAGCTCCTACATCGTGATGGGTTTGAGAAGTTGCTGATTTTGTTGTTCCTCCACCCAACTGTCAAAGAAAGATGCCACAGCCATAATATCTTTGATGTTTTCCCTCGGCTGCTCAGTGTATATCTTCTGATAATGGGAGACAACTGCCTTAGAAATGGAGCCAAAATGAGAGCAATCAGCTCCACTAATGTCCTTTATATTCCAGATGGTATTCTTCACCCTTCGAGCCATAGCTTGATGGTGAAGTTTTTTTGTGTTGTCGTCCCCCTCATTGAGCCAAGTCGAGCGACTCTTCATCCTCCATTTTGCCTCTTGCCAAGCCAATATTTTTGCCTATTCTTGTTCCAAAACATTAAGCTCCCTGAGTGTTTCTTCCTAAAAATCATCCTGTTGATATGATACAAGACATACTATGATATTTTCTTCCACATGAACAATTTTACTCTCGTTGTCTTCAAAAAGAGCCTTTGACTAGGACTTGGCTGTTGCCTTGACCTTGTTGAGATTCCTCTGAAGGCTGACCATTGCGTGTTCTCCTTCTGTAAGGATGTAGTTGATCCAAGTATCTTGGATAAGCTTGTGAAAGTCCTCATAGTTAAGCCAATGTGGATTGAATTTAAAAGGAGCAGGAGGTTGTTTTAGACTGTCAAATAACTCCAAAGAGATAGGACTATGATCATAAGTAAACTGTTTTAAAGTAAAAGCCTTATAAGCTTTCAACTGTAAAGAGAGCTCTTCCTTTATCAAGAATCTATCCAGTCTTTTTCAAATGCCTTGTAATCCCATGCGCTGATTGGACCAAGTGGCTTCTACTCGAGAAGGAACAACATCGATCAAATAGTGGGTGTCCATGAATTGCAAAAAATAATCAGCAAGGGGATCTTGTCGCGTTGTTTGTCCCCAAACTTCGTTGTAGTGTGTAGTGAAGTTCAAATCCCCCCCGAGTATAAGATGGGGCATTTGTAGGATGCTAGAGTCTGCTAGAGAGTCCCAGAAGTCTTTCCTGTGATGAGAAGGTGCGTAGACATTGAGAATGTCCAAATCCCTATTGAGTGCAAGTGAGTGGAGTGTAACCAACATGTAGTTCGATGTGAGCTTACCATGTTGAAGTTGACGTTCTAGGGCCTGTCACTACCCTTTAGAAATTTCTCGGCTCTTGTAAACAGACTTTTCCGAAGGGAAAGTAACATTTCGGAAAAAATGGGAAGGTCCTTTTTTGACGGCCAAGTGTCCTCCGAAAGGGCACTTTACTCTTCGGGCATTTTGTTTCTGAATTACTTCAGACAAAATATCTGAAGGAATTCCTTTAGACAAAATGTCCGCAAGAATTCGTGCCTTTAGTGTCTTGGATTTCCTTGGTGAATTTCTTCAGACAAAATGTCCGAAGAAATCCTTCTTCGTCTTGTCACTTTCTCCAAAGGAAATCCTTCTTTTTTGGCTTTCTGGCTTGGCCCTTTGCAAACAGACCTTCTGCCCCCCGCAAGGGCACTTTGGGTCCAAGGTTGCTCTTTGGAACTCCTTGAAAAGTCCCATTCGTTGCTTTTCTGCCCTTTGCAAGGGTACCTGACTTTCGGAGCTTCTGTAAAAGACTTATGCCCCTTTGAAACTGGCCCATCTTTCTACTGATAAAGGCTTGCCCGGGGTAATTTGTTTGCCTTGATAAACATCTAGAATCGAAATGAGTTCCAGATTAACCCAAATACCTGCAAGACTCAAATCACTTGGTTTTTTATAAAAATGGCCCTGTCACAAGGGGAAAACCCAAAAATTGTAGTAAGGTGAATTCATCAGAAACTGGCTAACAGGGCCTGCAAAAAAAAGAAAGAGGGGTGCCTAATTTTGGCTTGCAGGACCAAAATTGGTCAACAAAAACTTTTAAGTTTATTGAATCAATCGTCTTTTGGAATAACTGTGTGAGTTTTTTTCCTCGACGTTTCGGATCACTACTGTGATCCTTCTTCAGGGGAAGAGAAATTTTTTATTCCACAAGACTTTTCTTTTCTCTTGAAGAAGGATCATGGTAGTGATCCGAAACATCAAGGAAAAAAACTCACACAGTAATTCCAAAAGACGATTGATTCAATATGGACCGTGAAAGCATCAAATCATTTTTATGTTTAAAATTTAACATTGCAATACATGTTTTAATCATTTGGTATGTATCATGTATGTGGATTTTTGTGAATCACAATAGTGTCAAGTATTATGTATAAGCTTGTATGATATCTCACCTTTTAGGCATGTATTTACACAAATGATGAATTTCGGAAAAAAATGTATATTTGTGATATACATTAGTATTATGTATATATAAACACAAGTATAATCATTTCTTACATTAACCTCCCCAAACCTCATTGGGTTTGCCATTTCTTGTTTCTAGCAACTCAGGCATAGAAGGCCTGTATACTTACAATACTTGAAATTGTTTTAAATCTAAGTAGACAATCTTGGTACTAGTCTAGGGTTCTTGTACGCTAGTATGGCAAATTTTTGTGGCTTAAATACGTTATTGGGTATAGCTGTACACAAGTACATATAAAATAATAAAAATATAGCCAAATAAGAAAAAATAACTACATAATATGCATATAATATGTTGACGCAATGGATTGCACCCTTGAAAGAAGGCTTGGCTTCTCTCTTCTACACAGCACAATGGAGACTCCCCTCTTGCTATGGGTTTGACAAAACTGAGGGGAGAATCTTTAGATAAGGGCTAGCTTCTTTTGATGCATCTTTGAGGTCTTTCACTACTACTGCTAACAATGGGGGGGAGTGAAAAGGGAGAAGGATATAACCAAAACAAAAATTATCTAAAGGGTGATGCACCAAATGATGTTGATCTACTCAGTTATTTTATCACTTCAGACCAAAAGGGGGTGCACAGATACTCTATTTGACAGAAAGACCAGACTGTAGGGAGCTTTAACAGGGGGCTTAATAAAGACACAGAAAATGAACTGACCACAGGGGCTATAGAAAACACACTGTCAGATAACCACTCTTCTGTCTCTGTGCTCCAGATGCAACACTTCCTGTTAACCTGCAGAAATGGTGCTTTGGCTACACTAGGTATGTTGGTGTCAATCTGTGAAAGCATCAAGCTAAAAATGACTGAACACAGAATTGATACGTAGACACACTCAAAAATATATCCAGCCAGATAGAGGTAAAACAAATTCTTATTGATCAAAGGTAAAATTTTGGCAGGGCTTCGCCTTACAAAATGAGAGATATCTTTCTCAACTGAGAGGTTACAATATATATAGCATGAAGGAAAAGACTTTGGCGCTTTCTAAAATAAGTGGCCCATGCTACGTTGAATACATTGGAAAGAGAAAACTGCTAAAGGGACCATGCTGTGGCAGTCGCAAGTCTTGACTTTTGGTGCTTAACCCGTATTGAATGTCACTGCAAGAGCATGGGTCTCACGCGACTGTCTGCTCATTAATGTAAAATGAGGAAAAAATGGGCCATTCTATTGAATGCCCGCGCTCCCCTTGGTGGCCACTTGTTTCGTCCGCAGCAATAACTCCTTGTGTCGACGCTTTTTGTGCCACTTGGACTGTTTTGTCTGCTCCTGCGCTTGGCTTTTGTCCTTTTCTGGCTTTTTGGCCCTCGAGGCTATTTTTCGTCATTTCTTGGCTCTTCAGACTCCTTTCTCGACGGTCTTTTCCTTTTGGCCTTAAGGCCTTTGAATTCCTTCGGGTTCGCGCTTATGAATTCTTTCGGCTTCTCTTCTAACCCATTTCCATGCGCGGGCCTGTCTTTAAACATTTGAGAATCAACGGCTATTTCATTGTCCTGAATTTGACGTCCGTGGGGACGTCACCGGACGTTTGAACCTCAAACGGTTGGTTCGCTATGCCAAAGTTGACGTTCTCGGGCTCGTCACCCCTTTGGTAATTTCTTCGGCCTTTTATATTCCTTCGGCCTTTTTCAATTGAACCTACCTGAAGGGAAGGTGTCCCTTTGGAGCTTGGAAAAGGTCCCTTTTTTGGTCGCTGAGAGCCATCCGCAAGGGCACTTGCCCTTTGGGCTCCTTCGGGTTCCCTTGGTCATCTCAATTCCTTCGGACATTTTGCTTGAAGGAAGACCTGCCTTCATGTCTTGGTCTTTTTCTTTCGGTCTTTTCCTTTGACAAATTCCTTTGGACAAAAAGTCCGAAGGAATTCCTTCGGGCTTTTTGTCTGAAGTAATTTGCCTTTGTTCCTTGTATTTTCCTCTTTGCCTTTTGCCGTGGATTTCCTTCGGGCAAAAGTCCAAAGGAATCCTTTGCCTTGCTCACTTTCCCGAATGTGTTTATTGCCCTTCACAAGGGCACTTTGGGTCCAAAATTGCCCTTCAGATCCTGTTTGAACGGTCCAGTTTGCGACCTGACTGCCCTCCGCAAGGGCACTTTGTCTTTGGAGCTTTGTAAAAGACTTGCATTCTTTGAACTGACCCATCCCTTCGCCAAAAGGCTTGTCTAAGGCAATTGCCCAAAGCGAAATAAGCCCCATATCAAGCCGAGAACCTATAGGTCTTAGATCTTTCAACTTTTCATAAGAACAGGGCTATTGCAAAGGGAAATGGAGCATTTGTAGTAAGGTGGATGCATCCAAGACTGACGCATAGGATAGTAGGGAAAGAAAAGAGTGATTTTTTGGCCTGCAGGACCAAAATGGTCAACAGAATAAATAAAATAATTTAAATAACCACAAACTGATAATTCAATGCCAAATGTCATGATATTCAATTGTCGAACTTAGATTAGTCGAACTTAGATTAGTCTTTTAGAACAAGTACATGGTTCAAATGTTACAATGTATGGACAAAAATCAAGACAAATTAGCATATTCATTATATTCATATTCGTCTTTAGTGTCTTCATCAAGAGCATCATCATGTGGTTCATTAAAACCATTAGTAGCAGTGCCACTCCCACAAGCTCCGCTATGCAGGTTGTGTGAAAAACCCGCTAGCTCCATGTCGAGCAATAAAAAGTAGGCAACAAAAGCATCCAAGTCAGTAGTCTCTGGGTCTACATTCCAATAGTTTGTTGCCCCTTGCTTATACTCATTTTACTTGTGTGTTAGAAGACGCAAGTTGAAATGCACATAGATCAAAACCTTCACCTTTTTCATTGCTAACTAGTTGCGCTTAGTTGAGTGGGTAAAGGTGTATGTAACCTATATCCATTCAGCTGAAGAGAAACTCATAACCTATTGAGGCAAGCCACAAAGTCAATTAGAATTTATAAAAGTAAAAAGTAAATAAAAAGAAAGGTGGAGAGTTGAAAAAAATTAAAATCTTATTTGTGATAGAATTTTTATTGCAAGTGGATGGAGGTGGGTGGTTGTTTGCCCATGGAGGTTTTGCCACACATGAGCATCTTTCTTGTACTTGTCATGAAGTATGCCAAGGGAGTGACCTGTGAAGGTTATAAAATGCCCAAACTCTCTTATAATTGTGTCTTCTACTTCTGGATCAGGGAAAAGTCTAGAGAATGTTGTCTTATATCATTCACTAACCTCAACATCTCTATATGGTGGGATCCTCCTGGGCAAAGAAAGAATCTTTGTGCTATAGTATTTTGGAGTTAAGGCAAAAGTAAGAAGATGCAATGGGGTGGTCAATTTGTTCCACCTATTAATGAGACACAACTACACTTCCTTGAAGACTCTTTGGCATTTATGATGGACTTAATCTTCCCAATCATTGAGTCAACTCCATCATAAATCTCATCCAAACATGAATGATTCCTATCAACAAATCTTAGCATACTCGTTACGGGCTTGGTAAAACCAAGCAAACACTCCACACATTCCCACCACCCATCATCGAGGATCAACCCTTTCACCTTTGTGGCCCTTTCAGTGTTTGACTGCCTCCATACACCCCAAAGGTGGTTGATAACCATTTTTCTCAATGCCTAATACACTTTGAAAAGTTGTCTCAAGATGAGTGTGTGTGAGGCAAACCGAGTCCCAACAACCTAATTCAAAATTAAAACATATAAAATTAAAAAAATAAAATGACCAAAAATAAAAATTACAAACTTAAAAAACTAAATTAAAATTATATACGATTCATAAATGATTAAAAAAGGTTAAAAAGATACAATTGCAACTTCGAGAAGGACTTGAAGATGCCTTGGGACGTGTGATGGTTGCTTATGAACATTTGGATTTTGCTTGTCTCTTCATAGACTTGTTTGATCCAATTAATTTTGGTTCCCAATTTTCAATCCATAATGTGTCCATACCTTGCCTTGACCAACATGCCCACAAATTTCCAATGTTTTGCATTGTTTGTTATAACTTGGACAACATTTTGAGGCCCCATTGCCTTAGTGGACTCTATCAGGATGTTGGAAATGAATCATGCATCCTTCACTTGCCCCTCACAATCAACAATCTTCAGAAACATTGCCCCTTTAGGGCATACTATGAACACATTAATCAATAGCCTATTTGTTGTATCTTTCCATCCATTGGAAATGATGGACACCTTTGTTTCAATCCATGAATACTTGATGGGTTGCAAGGCATCTTCAACATGTTTTGTTTCCTTTGCTAACAAGGTGATACACACTTTTTCATAACCTAGACAGTGAATACTATAGGAGCTTCATTAATAAGTTTCGCCATGTCCTATCAGTATGGTGATCTAACAACATTAAATGACAGCCCACATGCATAAACTCGATGCACAATATTTTGCTCCACTATGCCTCTGGATTCATTCCGGAATGCCCTTTCCAATGGGCCTGCACCTTGTGTTCTCTTGTGACTAAGAGATGGACCTTTTTCCTTTGCGGCCACGGAGGATGTAGCAAGAAATGGGTGTGATGGGGTCACAACATTAACATGATATGGAGCAATAGGTGGGTTGGTATTCATGAGTTCAAGTCCCAATCTACCCATTGAGTGTGGAGTGAGACATTTGGGCGCAACCGAGGGGCATAGTGGTAGGCCCAGTTGGTCTTGAATATTGAGGTGAAATAGTGTCGAACCCTTCACCTCACAGTTCTAGGCTGGCCTCGCTTACCGATTCCCCCTGTTAGCAAAAAAAAAAATTGAGGCATTGGGCATTTGTTGAAAGAATGCTTTAAAAAATAATAATAAAAGTAAAAACTTGTTATAAACATTTTTAAACTTTGAACTAGTAGAAAAATAAAGAAAGAACCACAAAACTTATCTTAATCAACATTCTTTTTCATTGCAAGCTCCTTAAATTCCTTGGCACCAAATGGGTAGTTGTAATGGCATAAAACTAACAAAAGGAAAAAGTGTTAGTCCTAAACATTGAAAAAATGAAGGTGATAGAGAAAAAGTGGAATGAGAGATAAAAATGCAATGAGAAGTAAATGTGGTAGTGTTATTGTTTTCTTTTGATAAAATGAGTGTGAAAGTTGCTTTTAGGGTTTCCCCTATACTTTATTTCTTTTATTTTATTTTTTGAAGTCCATATTTGACTTGTTGTCAAGTGATTTTTTTTTTTTTTTTTTTTTTCCCTTGGATACCTGCTGGATATGCCCAGGGTACTGCTGGGCAGCTGCGGAAATGCCCGGGTTCATCCCAGGACTAACCCGGACATATCCACAGCTGCCCAGCAGTATTCTGGGCAAATCCAGTGGCGTATTGAACCCAGACCGGTACCCATGGTGCACCATATTGGTACCTGCACCCGTTTGTAGCATTATCTTTTAATATAAGTTTAAATGATGGCAGAATATTTTATTAAAAATCGGATCAAATTGGATACTATTCTAGTACATTAACTGTTCTACATTGATTCTATGAAGAAAAGTTCTAACAGAAAAAGAAACGAGTCTCTTCTCAAGTAGCTACCAGTTTCAAGTTCTTGAAAGACCAGAGAAAAAAGCTCCCACGGTATAGTGCACCCCTCACCAAGAAAATCAATCCTCATAAGTGCATGCAAGAAATTCTTCTAAACATGATAGTTTTTGTCCTTTTAAAGTGACATTGACAGTCTTTACTCTTATCACAGTACATGAATAATCATCGTAAGTGCTTATGAAATCTGAAATTCTTCAAATCCCAGGTTAGAAAACATGCCTCTCGTGTTGCACATTTTTGTCTCTATGTTGGACACCATGTTATATTTGGAAGCCAATTCCTTGATAATGTTCCCTCAAGTTGATCACTTCAATATCTTTAGTGGTTAGGTGTGGTTTACAGGTTACCCATTGATAGTAATATATAGTATATTGATAGCTTCAAGTGGATTTCAAATAGGTATAGGCAGGATTCACATAGTTACAAGTGGATCTCTACAAATAGCTTACTTCCAACGACCATCTTGAGATGATTTAAACAAACAAGTAAAATCCCAAGATAGTAATAATCTGATTATTATTTTTTGCTGATTTTTAAGGATCCCCCATTCTTTTTATAACATGTTCCTTTGAGACGTAACATATGATATGTTCCTGAGATTTACATCTAATCACTGCTTAATTTTTAGGTTGAGGTGTCAATTTTAAACTGAAATTATACCTATCTATTATGTTATTAATATGGAACCCCATATAGCATTAGACTGAGAAATACATACCTTTAACATTTTTTTAACATGAACTTCAACCCGAATAGATTATTGTTTGGTAAATGGCTGAGTTAGAAATTAATGAGTGAAAGAGTCATCTTGAATCCATATGTAAAAGTAGTAATAAACTTTATAATATCATAACTTGATTTAGAGATCCTTTTGTGGGATTCTTGTTAAAAACAAGGCGACTTCTTGTTTTTTTAACATTTCCATTGATTTAACTTCGTCTTTTGCAAGATTTTCATTGATTTGATCCGTGAGGATGTCCCGTTGTTGATTGCTATTCTTAATGTTTAGTTCCCTAGGAAGTGTTTGAATTCAATATTGCACATGATTTACTTTTTAGAAAATTAAAGTAATGATATGTTGAATATATATCAATTTAGGAGAATGTTCCATCGTTGAACTTCAAGTAGAACCAAATACCCTTAAGATGGTATGATGTAAAAAATTAGCCTTTGGCAATGAAACTTTATATTTGCATTTGGTGCTACTCTGAAGATGGTATGATGTAAAAAATTAGCCTTTGGCAATGAAACTTTATATTTGCATTTGGTGCTACTAGGGTCAAATATCTGACCTATGTTCCTGTGTGATAGATCATGTGAATAGATTTTCTTCCATAAATGATTATAGATGTATATAAGAGATAAATCTGTTCACAATTTTGATTTCCATCTAAGATATGATGCAATGGTTGTTTCTGTTGTGATTGTAAAAGCATCGTCAGCATCATATGATTTATTACGAACAGAAAATATGTGCACTAACCAAAAGTAATGATTCTGGAAACGCTTCTTAGTGTGACAATTTTGTCCAATGATTACCAATTTTTCTTAAGTTGTTTGGTTTAAACTAATTCCAGAAAAAATTCAATCTGTAAATTTTCAGTTGTTTCCCTATTCCCTATTTTGAACGATTCAGATGCTAATATGTAACTCTCAATTTCACATTGTTGCGTGTGACGCCTTATGCAGTGCACGTATATTCAATATATACCCAAGAAAAGGGGCAATTCTTCCCAAGTCAGATGCAGACATAATCATATTGAACCCAAATGCAACATTTCAAATAAATGCCAAGTCTCATCACTCAAAGATAGACACAAACGTCTATGAAGGTTGGATAGGAAAGGTAATTACAGACCATCTTATTAGTTTCTTATGGAGGTTTACTGCTAATGAATTCAAGTTTCCTGAGATATTTTAGTCTATGGTTTTGTTTTATGTAGGGAAAAGTTGAGGTCACAATTTCAAGAGGTAGAGTTGTTTGGGAACATGACAAATTGAATGTGGTACGAGGATCAGGACGATACATATCTATGCCTCCTTTCGGCTATCTCTTTGATGGCATTGATAAGATGGATAATGCATACTTATCTTCTCTAAGAGCTCCGGTTCATCGAGAGAATTCTCATAGTGAAGAAAGCTAGTTTGACCGTAGCACTGTTTTTTTTCCCTCCTGCATGTGAATATGGATATATTGGACAATACGAAGTTGAATACTGTGATGTGACCATCTCTAGAGAGACACCACACTTTGCCATAAGGATTAAATATTTGTCATTACTTCTTCCTGTATTTTCTATATCATTTTATGTATATATAAATAGAAAGCAATAAACTCAAAAATTTTAAGCAAGATTGCTGATATCAGATGACTTGTGAAGCGACCAAATACATAAACTCGACATAGGATGTAAGGAATATGAACAATCTATTTTAAAATTTAAAAGTTCAGGCTAGTTTGTTCACGGTGCAATAATGTAGAAGAATTTTCTGGAAATAATGTTGTAAATAATCTACATCCAATTTTAAATTGTTTGTGAATTCTTATAGTGCTTCATTTGTGTATTGAAGTTCATGTTTGAGTATCAAGAGTCATGATAATCGGAATGCTTAACATTTGTTTCACTTATTGCTATCATAAAGGTGCATATGGTCTTATGGCAAAGTGACCAAAACACCAACTAAATAGGGGTAAAATGTTTATCCTTAGCTGGATTTGTTAGTAGGGAAAAATGTCACATTAAGGGAGAGGAGCCATTTGCTGTGCACTCAAAATAAAGGGTGCATATAGCCACACAAGTGTCAGATAATTTATAAAAACAAATAAATAAAGATCTCTGTGTTATTAATTTCAATTTGGATATTTAAATTAAGTAGAGTTAAATATAATAAAAATCAAGGTAGATTATTATTTGAAAATTAATCCATGTGTTATATATTCACATTTCTATGATCAGATAGTTGTTTGATTGATTTGTTGCTATGACTACTTTTTATTTAAATTTTAGTTGTAAAAATAACAATTATTAATTTTTTTTAAACAATTAATAATGCTTTTCTTTACATCTTTTTTAATGTTGTTCTTGCATCACAAATGGTTTTGACACTCTTTTTTAATAATCATAATATTAATATCAAGAAATTTAAATGTATATACATGTATTCATATTAATAATTTTTTTAAATTAGTTTAAGATTATTCCTTGTCAATTTTGATATGGTTAATATTAAAAATTAAAATTATAAGTACATAATAAATTAAAAGGTGCATATAACCATTTAAGTGTCATATAATTATATTAAAAAATAATTTAATAATAAATTATAATTTTTATATATCATTAGTTTTATTTTAGGTTTTTAAATTATGTGAAGATACTTTTTAAGGGATTTAAATTAGACACTGTTAAATACAATAAAAATTAAGATGGACCATTGCTTAAAAATTAAGTTATATATTAAGAGTTTGTCTATGTAATATCATTTAATTAGCTAATTATGTAATTTAATTTGTTGTGATAGCTACTTTCTATTCAAATTTTAATTAGAAAATGACATCAATCAATTTTTATTTAAAAAATTAACAATATTTTTTTTTATATACCTTCTTAACTATTATTTCAAATATTTCTTTCTCTTCACATCTTTTTAATGTTGTACTTACACGAAAAATAATCTTTACACTTTTTTTAATAATCATATTATTGACATAAGGAAATGGAAATTTATTTATGTATATTCATATTAATAATTTTTTAAAATTAGTTTAAGAATATTCATGACCAATTTTGATGTGATTAATACTTAAAATTAAAATTAAATGTTCATGATAAAGATATAGAAGAGTGTTTTTTTTAAGAGTTCATTGTATACAACATTTTTTAGCTTTTTGAGATATGATAACAATGTGTTATTGATTAGTGTCCCACTTTATGAGTTTTTTTTTTAGGTAATTTTATTTATTTATTTTTATTTTTATTTATTTATTTTGAAATTATGTAAATATATTCGTTAAGAAAATAAATGCAAATATATAATTAATTAAAAGAGGGTGAAATGGATCACATTTTAAGAGGAGGGTGGTAAAGATCACATCCCAAGAGTTTTAATTAGGGACATAATTTGAGAATCATTAAAAAGGTTAATGACAAAAAAAAAAAAAAAAACAAAACGAAGAAACGAAAAACAAAAACAAAAACAAAAATTCAAAGTATCAATTTGTCACTAGGTGTAAACAACTAGAAAAGTAGCATTAAAGCAAATTAAAACATAGGGGCCACCAAACTAGCTGATGGAAGACTTTAGGGCATATTATCCCACCTATCACCATTGATTGGATTAGCGCTATCAGGGATTGCCCCATATTTTCTTTGTTTTTCATTTTCTTTTTCTTCCTCATCTACAGTTTGTTGCCATGGCGAAGATATTGCCAAGGCCAACTATGGGAATTTACATTGCAAAGGGGTTGCCCAACCACTTGGTCCATATCTAATAAGTAGAGAAGGCCAACCTCAATAACTGATTGCATGCGGTGAATACCTACGAGGCAAGGTGCATAAAGAAAGTAGAGTGGTTACGAGAATAACATTGGAGTTTGCCATGCCCTATGTGTCTTGTCCTTCGACCTAGAGAGCTATGTTGGGGGGAGTCAGGAGGAACTCTTCCATCTGCACAAGGGGTATTGGCTTAATGGTCAGTAACAGTGCGAAGGTGCTCAACCTCAAATGATTTTTTTTGTGCTTGTAATCGAGTCTATAACATAGTATTTGATAGAATAAAAATGATGTTAGTACAAAAATATATTTCCACAAATATCCTTAATTGAAAAAAACGTAGTTTTTATCTTTCCAAAGTTGAAATGTAATTTCAATGCAAAAAATACACCATATTTGCTTGGTTTTTTTAGTTACTTCACCTAGTTGGTATGGAAATAATTCATGGAACCCCACACCAACTCAAGGGCCACCTTCCAATCCTCAACCACTTGGACACAATCTCAAAACCAACCACGCCTACCTCAAAATAACAATCCATCTTGGTAAAACTCGAACCAAAATCAATAATGGCAGTGTCCTTCCAACCATTGGCAACAATCATGGAATAGGAATCAACCATGGTATAATCCACATGTTAGTTTCTCACATAAATTATAACCATAACAACAACTTGCATTAATGCCCAACAATCAACCCATTCTCATGGCCAACAACCAATAAGCTCCTAGAAAAACATAGTTGCTTACCCAACCTATACCAAACCCCAATAATAAATCAATTCAGTCAACACAAACTTATGAAATAATGCAATAACCCACTTACTCAATGGAGGAAGATGAATTACACCTTCGTTCAAAGTGAATATCTCAACCAACCACCTCGCCTGTGATTAGGGAACCTATTGAAGAGGTCTTCAATGACACTATTGACACCATCACTAACTCACATTCGTGTAATCCAATCGCAACCCTTGAACCAACCACATATACAAGCAAACAAGGGAATGACAACCCTCCTTTTCCTAAAAGATTAAACCTCCAAAAACTTGAACAATATTCTAAACTTGACTTTGTAGGACAACTCAAAATTGTTAATGTCAAAATTCCCTTATTTCATGCTATCAAATATGTCCCAATCTACACTAAGATTACCTGGGAACTATGCTTAAAGAGATCTTATTGAAAAAAGAAAGATCCCAAGATTGACCAAGTGGTTGGCAAACTTGTTGATATCATGTTGAGAAATATAGTCCCACCTAAATAATCCAACCCAAGCAGTCCAATAGTGAATGTCCATGTTTACGGTACCCTCATAAAAATACCTTGATAGACTTACAAGCCACCATCAATGTAATGACAAAATAAACCATTCAAAAACCTGGTCTAACAGGTCTACATCCAAGTTCCATAATTATACAAATGATAGATAGGTCCATAGTTAAACTAGAAGGAGTTTGTTTTAATAGTTTAGGACTTAGTGCATGTAAATCCTAGGTTGTTAAAGGGTTGGGTATAGCAATAAATTAAAATAAATATAGGAAACAATAGATTTGACAAGCCTTTCTCAAAATAGCAAAGATGTAAAGAAAGTGTACTTATTTGGAGCAAAACAAATATTTTTTTGACTCAAGAGGCTAAAATAGGCTTGAGAATTAGTCAGACATCTTTCATTTCATGATTGTAGTTGAAATTAGACATCAGACAATAGTGCCCTTATGAGGACAATATCACCATGTGGTGCTAGTGTCCAATCATGGCACTAGTGTCCTTAGAACAAGTGTCTAAAACTTTCAAAAAAGTTGCAAGAGAGTTTGAGGGACCGGTAAGTGAATCTGTGACTTTTGGAAGCTCACCTGTGTCATTGTTTAACCTAAATATATTTTGAAATCCTAATGAATACCTACACACATGAAATAACAACTAGATCAAATGCAAAAGAAAGAGAAAAATTAGGTTGTGGGATATTATGATCATGCGGAGCATAACCCCTATTATCCTAGTCATTGCCTACATTAACCCCAATGGTAGGGGTCTCAAATATCATGTAGTTATCCCTTAGGGAATGTGCATAATCAATGTGCATGGTATGCTAGAATTAATTTCTCTTAGGGCCTTGTTTGATCAAGCATGCAAGTATAGATGTGATAGTTGAGTAATATACATTATATTGAGCTATACTATTGACTGATTTTATTTAATTATGTGCCAAGATAGTAAGTGCTAGATGTAAAATGGCTTGTGAGCATCTTTATATAGAAGGAAATTTGATTTGAATGTAAGACCTTATTCACTGGATGACAAGACACAAAAGAGGGATAAAAAAATAAAAGAAGGCTCAAGGAAGGGTTAGGATCCAAAACACGAGAGAAAATGACCATTGGAAACTAGTGCCATAATTGGACACTAGTGCCACATGACACTACTATCCAGATAAGGGTGCTAGTATCCTAAGGCCTAAAAATAGTGTTAAGACCGGGTAGGACAGGATAGGGGCCCCTGTGACTGGGAGGAGATCACTTAGGACCACTAGTGGTGAAATAAATAGGGAAAAGAAAGAATAAGTAATATCAAAAGACCCAAAATGACCATGTGAACAAGGGTTATATTCATCACTAAGATCTTCATGTGAAAAAAGTAAAAAAAGACATAATACTTATGGCTGCTTAACCAAATTAGGGTATATACATTTACCCCACTTTTATTCTAGTAGTGCAGTAGAATGATATTACTAGAGTAAAATAAAAAAAGGAATACGTACCTATGCTTACCTATGCAGATGTGCTCTAGATCTAGCCCACTTCTTGGCCAGAGAAGTGGACAAGAGTTGGAGTGAAGTATGTTAAGAGGAAATTCATAGTGTGGGTGCCCTTTGTATTGAATATGAATAGTAAACTGAATCATGAGGAATAGAACCCTATTTTTCCCCCAAACCTGATATTTGGACTGAACTTGGGTATGTAAACTAAAAATGTGGAAAACCAAGTCATGCTTGCCCCACTCTGATATCTAGACTAATTCTGAGTATGTAAACTAAAATTGAAGGTTGAAACTATCACTCAACTTGCATAATATGGGTCTGATGGAAGATTATAGATCAAATGTTGTAAACGGTTATGTGACCCAAACTGATGGAATCTTGGTGACATCCTGGTGATGATGTGAGTGTAACTTGGCAATCTAAACATCTAGGACATATGCACTATATCATGCCCGCAAACCTGATATTTGAGTAATGTAATTATGTTTCTAAATATCTATATATTTGAGTTAAACTATATATCTGATTCAAACTATATACTTGAGTCAAACTATATATCTAACTTAAAATATATATCTAATTAAACCTATACATCTAAATAAACATGTATGTCTAAATATGTATATCTAAGTAAACATGTATGTCTGAATATGTATATCTAAGTAAACATGTGTGTCTGAATATGTATATCTAAATAAACTTATATGTTTGAATATCTATATCTGAGTAACTCTATGTGTCTAAATATGTATATTTGTGTAAACTTATGTGTTTGAATATCTGTATATCAGAGCCAATCTATGTGTCTGTGTGAGTCTATATCTGAACCAATTTGTGTGTATATGTCCCCCTTTTTGGTGAGAAAGCTGAGATTGTGGAAAGGTGTCTAACCAAAAGTGGTACCAATCGATATGATGGTGATAGTTAGTTAGGGTGACATTTTTTAAGTTTGAATATTTTATTGATTATGGCAGAGTCAGTTGTTTAAATCGATCATGGGATAAACCTTTGGTATATATAGAGTTTGTTATAGGGATATAGGTTATGTTATTTTATGGAATTGAATATGATTAGGATATTATTGGAATTAATATAGGGTGAGGTACATTGAGGTTAAGTCCCAAATACAAGGAATGGATCGTAAATCAGAGTTGTAGCTCTCTAGATATCACGTTTGAAAGAAGTTGGTATTAGTTGGCAAAATTGGCATGCAAGGTCAACCTTAGTAAGGTGGCATTTTTTAAATGTGACATACATAGGTTAGTTGATTTGTTTGACAACTTATTTACATAATTTGATTTAATAGTGATTGTTTACTCTGAGCTAGAGAGTATGCTGAGGAGACAAGGAATGAATATGACCCTGTATGAGAAGGTGGAGGTGCTTATCCAAGCTAGGGAAGAGGTTACCTTGGTAAGGAGCTTATTCTTTTCCCCTATTTTTAATACATTTAGTACATTTTATTATTATTTTTAGTTAAAATCTACTAGTTTAGGGTCATTTTTAGAAATGTGGCACTATTGTCTTGATAATGGCACTAGTGTCTAGGACATGGCACTAGTGTCCTAGGTATGGTACTACTATCTAGCGTTACTATCCCATATGAAACACTAGTGTCCACTAGCATGAGTTTATGGTGCTTTTTATTGGTGAATAGTGTTAGATGACTATTGATATATATTTATTTGATATTTTTTGATGATAATGTTAGATTTGGTTGTATTTTATAGGTGGATATATGCATGAGAGAGTTTCAGAGTAGTCAGATGATGGATACATTACAGGGATTGCCCTTGATAGATACAAAGATGGCTAAGGTAGATAGAACCAGTTTGGGTTACATGGCATCATTAGATCTAATGCCTTAGGATAAACATATGATGACAACATTATGTGAGAGGTGGGACACAAATACTAATACATTTTAGATACCTATTGGGGAGATGACTGTCACCCTAGAGGATGTCTATAGGATTATGAGGTTACAGATTACTAGTTAGAGAGAAGCACTACAAGAAGATACTGGTGATCGAGCTATAGAGTAGGATGTGAGGTATTTTTACATGATGTCCATCCATGGGGACTCATTGAGAAGGGAGCCATAGTGATATATTATTGTCACTAATTGTCACATCAAATTTTATATGGTTGAGGAAGTTCTTAGTGATTATGTTGGCTTCATTTATTACCATGGATGGGAGTGGGGTATCTATCTCATACATGATGCATAGGATAATACATGATATAGGGGAGCATGACATTATGTACTCATGGGGTTGCACTATGCTATCCTACTTGTATCAAGATTTATATCGCTTCACTCAGGAGATGTGTGTATGAGGTATTATGTCTTCCACCCTATTACATTATTGGTCTTATGAGCACATACAAATGAGTAGATTGGTGTTGCCTTGATGGGATGATTGGGGTCATCCTTAGACATTTACAAAAAGGTGGATTGGTACAATTCATGTGCACAATAGGAACATGATGCAGTGTTGATAGGTGCTTGATAAATTGACAACTGAAGACATTATCTGGAGGCCCTATAGGGGCTATGAGGGATGGCCTGAGGATGAAGTTAAATTGAGATGGGTGTGAGTGAGATGCTGGTCGTATGACCATTGGGTCAATTTATTTGAGAGGTTTCAGTATGAGCAAGTGATGTAGGAGTTTGGTGTTACTTAAGATGTGTCAGCAGTATTATTAATTTGGTTGAGGAGTTAGCTTTGATTATATTGACAAAGTGGGATATAGTGATTGATATACTAGATATGGATGATATAGGAGTGACTAATGTTTATGTAGCATGGTGGATGGAGAATAGATGGGCACCTCCATTCCTAAGAGGTGGGATCATCATTGAGGATGTGTTGGATGTGGAGCCACTTAGGGCTGTTGATGGTAGGTTGCCTTTATATGTTTTTATTGAGGGTAAAAGTGGGTGTTAAGGGGACCCAACCCATACAATACTAACAATCATGTGGATGCCCACAGGCCTAGAGAAATTCAAGATCCCAAGGAATAAAAGGATCCAAAAAGAACAAAAACAATAGAAATACAATAAGAACACAACAAAACAACAACACACACTAAGACCAAGCCAACACCTGAAGTAATTAGCTGTTGAATATTTTCCAATTTTCATAAGCCTTGGTCCATTCTTCAGTCATGCTCTTGAGGTTTATATCGATGAATTTGTTGATGCTGACCTCCCCACTACCACTGGATATCCCTTTGAGCTTTTTATTGGGTCTGATTCCTTCAGTAGTCTCTTCCTTATTATTGAAGCACATGGATAGTCCTTTCATGCTATTCATGGCATTGTTGTTAGTGACTTTGATAAAGTTGACCAGGATAGAAATCTTGTCTTTGAGGTCTTTATTCTCCTTTTCTAGATTATAAACTCGATTAGTGAGTGATTCAATCATGGAGAACAATTCCACCTCCTTTTCCTTGGTGCAATAGATCCCATCCTTTTAAATGATTTTGCCAATTTCTTACTTCAAGTGGGTATGGTCTTTCATGAACCATCTGAGAAAGGCTTTAGAAGATTGACCTCATTTTCCAATTCTTCTAGCTTGCTTTGGATCTTGACATAGTCTACCATGGTTTTGGGATCCAAATTTTTATGAATGTTGGAAGGAAGATCCCCACCCTTGTCATCATTCCTTTCCTACCCAGCTCTACTACCAACCCCAAATTCAAATCTTTTTCTTTCTCAAGAGAAGATGTGGCATTGATGGAGTTGATTTGTGTTGGATTTTCATGGTTGTAGTCAAGCTCCTCAAGGTCAACCATATAAATGTTCTCCTATTGAAGAGGATGCTCGAAATGATGCTCCATGTACCCCACAGAGGGACACACCTCATATTGCTTCCTGGGTATAGGCTTAATACTACTACAAAGAATTATAGTAGAATGCCTGATCAGAGGAGGTTATTGAGGGATATTCTCCTCCACTCGAACCTAACTTTTAGAGGACCACATGACTAAAGGATCCCATTGAGGATAGTGCTCTTGAACCATACGCTAGGGTTCAAGATGAAGAGACTGAAAGAACTTATAAATGAGGAAAATGATTGCTTGATGAAGTGGATCCTTTATTTTTTTCCCCTGCTTAACCTCCAAGACCAAATGTTCCAATGAATGAAAGATAAAAGATGGAATGATGATGGGAATTTTGTGGTGAAGGTAATTCAAGAATGGAAAATGATGGTAATGAATGCCCTTATAGCACCTATCCAGAGTAACATACCTGATTAAGTACTCAACGACCTCATGGAATAGAGTAGGAAGGCCTTCCCTCTGGAAACCCCCTTGAAAAGATGTGAGGCATTCATTACCCATAAGGAATTTCTATTTTTCATTCTCAAAATCCTTGGTGATTTTGCTGTATTTATGCTCTTCAATTTTGAGCCTAGTGACTCTAGTAATGAGCTCCTCATTGATTTGCACCAAGATGTTCCTAATCAAAACCATTATTCCTCCAATTTTTGGCAAATTAATGGGACAGATGCTTGTCAATACCATAAATGCAGTCGATGAAGTTAATTATGCCATCAATTTGGAGGATCTCCCAAAACTTTGGTTTGTTTCTGATGTTATTCATCGACAGTGGCTCAAGCCTATTCAAATCACCCTCCATTTTAGAATGCAGACCCTCAAATCCCTTCAAATTTAGATTGTTATTATGTCTCTATAATCATATGCCTTACGGGTATTTGCCAACTTATCTCGAACCCTCTAAATAATAATTAGTGTTTCCATACCTATAAGGATGATTATTGAAATTACTGCTCTAGCCATCCTTTACCTTCCAATCATTACTAATGCTACGATGCATTTTAAGCCTGATGAGTGCATTTCATCCCATCATGATTATAGTTGGTTTTGTCCTTATAAGACATCTCATTAATCCTATTAGGTAGTATTTCCATAGCATCTCATACTTTGAATTGTTGAGCCTCGACCCCTCTATTGGCAAATGCATCAACAAGCATGTTGCCTTCACGGTAGGTGTGATAAAAAGTGATACTTTTGAAGTTCTTGGCCAAAAGTTGAATCTCCTCAATAATGTGAGTTATGGTCTAGCTGACCTCATTATTTATGTTGATGCAATTTATGATGTTTAGAGAATCCCCCTCAACCAGAATACATTGATAGCCTAAATCAAAGGCCATTTGGACACCCCATAAATTTGCTAAAGCTTTTGATAAATGGTTAGATTGCACACCCATACTTCATCATCATCCAGAAATGATCCCTAATTGTCTCAAAACACTCCTTCACCTATAAAAACTCTAGGATTGCCTTTGGATACCCCGTTGAAGTTGAGTTTGATCTAACTAGGAGGGGGAACAATCCATCTAATATTTTGTCTGAGTATAATTTTAGGATCCACATGAGGTTTGTTATCCATGGAGATGAGCCATTACTTAGCAATGGATTCCTCAAAAGGAGAGAAAGGTTGCTTTTTACCCCAAATGATATTCTTGAAATTCTCAGCAAGGAGGTAAAAGATGGTATTGACAACTCTATCAGAAGAGTTTTTCATGTCCTTGAATATCTTGTTATTGTGTTCCTTCCATAATACCCAAATGATGTGAGGGAAAGCAATTTGCTAATAGGTTGTGAGTTCTTAGTGTGCAAAAGGGCCCTTCCAAGCAAACCAAGCATCTAAGAGAGGAAAAGGGTGAGCCCAACTAACTTGGAATCTCAAATATAGAAAGCCCAAAAATTTGAAAGAGAAGGCACATTCAAAGAATATGCGGTAGACCATTTTTTCCTCTTCTTCACAAAGAACACATCTATTATCTAGGTTGAGTCCTCTTTTATAAATATTATCCATGGTGAGGATCTTATTTTGAGCACTCAGCCACAAGAAAATGTTTATCTTCAGAATCAAGAGTTTATTCCAAACTTTAGTTACCATATTAATTGCCATGATGTTGGGTTCAAGTAATATATACCCCGAGTTGACCTAATAGCCACCATAAGAATAATGCTCCCAAACTAACTCATCCTTCTTTTGCAAATTGGAAATATGTATGCCTTGGAAAATGAAGTTTAGGTCTAAGACAATGTTGGTTGTGTTGGCATCCATATTATCTATGCTTAGGTATTTCTAGATCTTTCTATCTATACCTCCCTAGAAGTAATCTGCCACTCTCTCACCTACATAAGATGAAATATGCTGGCTAATTTGGTGACATGGTTCAATTTCCTTTAGAGGGTGTTTCAAAATCCAAGTGTCTTTCTAGAACCTGATATTAAAACCATTACCTAATTTCTATGCATGATCTTTTAGAATATTATTTATATTCTTGGAGAAAAAGTTCCATATAGTAGATCCTTTGATGAATTATTCCTCATGCAGGAAAGCCAATAGAGGGCTGTTATGAAGATATTTAGCACATAAAATATTGGTACATTGATTATAATCCTTAAGAAAATGCCAATACAATTTGGTGACCAATGCTTTGTTTATGATGGCTAATCCTCCAAATGATTTTAGAAGATAAGCCTTCTTCCAGTCTACCACATAGAATTTGAACTTGTCTTCTACCCCTTACCATATGAATCACTTTTGGATTATGTCAATTTTATTTTGAATTTTCTTGGGCATTTTAGAAATAGACATATGATAAATGGGGAGACTTTGTAGAACACTGTTAAGGAAGATAAATTTTTTGGCCTGGGATAGAAGAGCACTTTTCCAGCCATCCAATTTTCTTTGGTATCTTTCAATCACAGGGTTCCAATGCTCCTCCTTCAATTTGCATTTAGACAAAGGCATACCTAGATAGGTTGAAGGTAATTCCTTGATGTTACAATCAATAATTCTAGATATTTTGACTTTATGTAGCTCTAGTAATGCCTTTGTATGTTTGTATAGTCTTTTTAGTTAGTTACTTATTTACCTAGGTAGGTATCTTATGTATTGTGTTGGTATGTGTAGGTTCGGGTGATGATGAGTATTGGGAGACTACCATTGAGTATACACTTTGAGTACTGTCACAACATATCCATGATGATGTTGTGGATGATGGATTAGTGGAGAGGGCCATAGATGTTTTCGGTGTCCATGATCATTTATTTGATTGAGCAGCCATAGCTATTGAGACATATAGGTGAGTGAATACTGATAGGGATGAGGCATGTGTGGAGTTATAGAGATAAATTATGCCCACACTCAATGCTCTAGGTGGGGTAGGTAGCCAAATAGTGGGTGACTATATATGTCTATAGTGATAGCATGCAGAGGTTCTAGTCAAGTTGGGTGTGTTACAAGAGATAGAGAGTAGACACATGCCTTGATCGAGGTCACAAAGGGATAGTGGGGTATCTAGTTCTAGTATGGATGTATCAAAGAGTGAGAGTGAGGGGGATATCCTGATGACAAAGTCTATATTATTAAGTGATTTATAGTATTGTATTAAAACTATTCTCTAAGTTATAAACATATATGGATGTTTATTGTTATATGGTCACTATGTATATTGTTATCTTGATTTGTTACATTATGCATTTTTACATGTGTTTGATTATTTTCATTGTGTTAAATGGTGATATGGGAAGATAATATGTGTCTAAGTAATGGTAATGAATTATTTATCTATTTATAAATGTTTAAGTAGACATGTATAGTGGACTAGGAATGTTAGTTGTTAGTATGGGTGTTATAAGAGTCTCATAGGATATCTGCGTATGGATCATATAAATATGGTATGCACTATCTGAACCTGGATGGCATGGTTAATAAGTGACCATAATTATCATGATATGTTGGTGTATAAGTATATTCTAGAACTGATACTACATGTGGTACACTGCTAGTAGCTAGGTGTGTAGACTCTATAGCAAAGAGCTTGATTGACTATCATACTGAAACTATGCTATGAGCTCTATGATCTTTAGAAAAAATTTGGATCGATGGTAAAATTAAAACTATGCTATGATCTATATGATTTTTCCAAATATCTTAATCAGTGTGTGAATTGAGACTGTCCTTTGATTTATGTGATTGTTGCCAAATATATTAATCGATGAGTAAACTCTATGAATTGCATGCCATCTCTACTAAATAAATAGGTGTCCTAGAAACCACATGGATCATACAATGAGTAACTAATGTATCCTTAAAGGGAATGTCCTAAGATAACTTGATCATAGAGGAGTGTGATCTAGGAGATTGTGGAGACTGAGATCTCATTACCCCATATGTGAATACTATAATTCCTTTGTCGACATACTCGTCAATACAATCTCAGAGTGCATAATAGTTGTTTGAATGCCCATTTATCTTATGAAAATTTTAACATAGTTTATTTTGTATCCTGTGCAGATAGTGTGATGGATGGTGATGTGTAGGAGGAAGTGTGATCATCTCCTTATCTAATAATGTGAGCAAGATATCATGAGGCATATCTCTATCTAAAAAATGTACAACCTTATGTTTGTGTCTTATTCTTTACTCACTATAAGAGGTGCTCTATGAAGTGGATCTTTTTCCTTGTTGAGTATCTTTATTATTTGTTTCTGTTCCACTTTTTTCTTAATCAAAAGTGGAGTAGGTTCTTGTACCATGTTAAATGACTATGAATCTAGGAAACCTACATCTAAATCTACCTCAAAATGTGTAGCATCTAGTCCCAACTCTGTATATAATGCTATAGTTGTGTTACATAGATGCCATAATGATTTAGATGTTTGATATAATAATTTTTCCTTAAGAAGAAAATGTGGCCTCTAGTAAAGATGTACTGTACCTCTAAATTTGTCAACTGATAAATCAACTGATGTATACATGACTTGAATCTTAGAATGTACTTAGTTATTGGTTTTGTCTCACATTGTTGTAGTTAAGGAAACCTCTCGATGTGACTTGAGGTCTCTTTTTTTGTATGTAGTACCTAAGAAAGATTACTTCTAACTCATCATATGTATGTAGTGGCCCACTAGGGAGTGTATGATGAAACCAATTTAGTGCTTTGCCTTCTAGGGGCTTTGGAAATAACTTTAGTAGAGACAAATTATTGGTGACATGTGCCATGGATTTTACATAAGCCTAAAGGTGAAATTATGGGTCTCCATGCCCATCAAAATTTGGTAACACTGGTATCTGAAAGTTAGGTGGCAAATTTGTAGTGAAGATTCTATGCAGAATAGGATTACCATGGATGGCATTAGAATTGACCCAAGAGTGGTATGTTTTACTTTCCAATGTGAGATGGTTACTAGTTGTTGCAAATCACCCATGGCATACATCAAGGATATTACCTATTATGAAGGTATATTATCATCATTAAGGGGTTCATTTAACTCTTGAATTTTGTTATTTATCTTAGCCATTAGTACACTACATTGATGACATTTTTTAGGGAGGATTGGTTTGCTACCTATAACCTTTAGAGGGGTGATATCTTGGATGTGGTGAGAGGGAAGTAGCCTATCACCCTCATGTAGGTTAGGTTGAGAAACTAGTTCTACTTTAGTAAGGACCATTGAGGGAGATTCACTGGTATCTCTTATTTTGTTAATTTGTAAAGAAGTATCACATGCTAATGGACTAGAAAATATTTTATTATCATGTAAATGTAATCTATGTAAACTATGAACATAAGAATGTGTGTGTGTGTGTGTGTGTGTGTGTGTGTGTGTGTGTGTGTGTGTGTGTGTGTGTTAGTATTAACATGAGAAATAAGTGAAATAGGGAGAGAACTAGAAGGTTTAGAATCAATGCCTTCTTCACCAAAATCATGGTAATCATCATTATTCCATGGTTCATATTAAATCAGAGTTTAATTAACTTGTAGAAGTAAGAGTATAAGAAGTGTCATTCACATGCTCACTAAGAGAGAGAGTAGGATAATATTTTAAATTTTTACTACTATGAAATATGTCATCATGTGTGGGTGTAATGCAATGCATTTCTTCACTAGCAATGTGTGGAGTGCATGTATGATTATTAATTTCAATCTTGAAGTCAAGGGTAGAAGAAGTAGAAATCATATTTTCATTTGGAATATTATCACATGTAGGACAAGATTTAGAGACATTTGCATTATTAATATTTTGCAAAGAATTATTGCATCGAGCTTGGAATGTAAAATAAGGTGATAAAATGATTTCATCTACTTTAGTTTGTGCATTGATAAAAGGTGTAATATCATTTATACATGCTTTTTCAAATTTTTATGAGAAGGTTAAAGAAGATGCATTGATCTTTTCTATGTTTATTGAATCATGTAAAAGTTGATTTGGTGTATTACATTTATATTGATTTAATTTGAATAAAGAGTTAGCAAAAGTAGTTGAAAATATAGGATCACATTAGAACAAAGCACCACCAACAAGAGGTTATTTTGGCATTATATTATTAGTTTGATTTTGAGGTGTAGGAGAAGAGGGAGAGGAAAGAGAAGAAGATGCATCTAGTATATCCTCATCAAAAAATTCATTGTCATTCTCATAGTAATCCTCATATCCATCATTACAACAATAGTCATCATCATCATTATAATTGAAATCATTATCATATGCTAATTTACAATATTGAAAATTTGTCCATTCATTATTATAATTATGATAAAAATTTAGAAATTCATCAACTCGGTGAGGGGTAAGAGGCTTCTTAGATGTCAATTTAAGTTTGTCAAAGAAGATAATGTAAATAATGAGTAACAAACACATAATAGGTATAATTCAATTTAACAAAGGTATGTGTGAAACTATGGGAAATATTCAACCCAATGTGTAGAAGAAATCATGATTGTACTTGAAACCCTAATTGTCAGTATTTAGATGTATAGGGACCTAGTATGTGGATCTAGGGTTTGATGAGGGTTGTTTAGAAAAAAATTAAATTATATTAAATTAATGAAACCCTAATATATGATTGATTTGAATAAGATAAGTTGTGCCAAAAATAAAGAAAAAATAAAATTTTGTAAACCTAATTTAGTGCACAAAAAAATGAAGAAGGTAAACCCTAGGCTAAACTAGGGTTTTAAGTGATATTTGAAGTAAGTCAGGTTCATTAAATGTTTTAGCTATTTAGGACTTAGTGCATGTAAATCCTAGGTTGTTAAAGGTTTGAGTATATAAATAACTTGAAATAAATACAAGAAATAATATATTTGACAAGTCTTTCCTAAAATATCAAAGATGTTAAGAAAGTGTACTTATCTAGAGAAAAATAGGCATTTCTATGACTCAGGAAGCTAAAATAGGCCTGTGAATCAGTTAGTCATCTTTTCATTTTATGACTGTAGTTGAAATCAAACTTTAGATAATAGCACCATTATGAGGATAATAACTCTATGTTAGACTATTGTCCAATTATGGCAATAGTGTCCTTGGAGGAGTTGTTTGAAACTTTCAAAAAAACTATGGGAGAGTTTGAGGGACCTGTAGGTGATTCTGTGACTTCTAGAAGCTCACCCATGTCACTATTTATCTTGAATATATTTTAAAACCCTAATGAATACTTGCACATATGAAACAAGAACTAGATCAAATTCAAAATAAAGGGAAAAATTGGGTTGTGGGATATTACGATCACACGGAATAGAACCCTTATTATCCTGGTCATTATGTACATTAACCCCAATACTAAGGGTATCATGTCACATGTAGTTATCCCTTAGGGTAACATGTATAATCAATGCACATGGTATGCTATACCAACTTTCAATTAGGCCCTTATTTAATCATGCATGCAAGTCTAGATGCGATAACTAAGTAATATGCAGTGCATAGAGATGTACTATTGATTAATTTTATGTAATTATATGCCAAGATTATAAGTGATAGATGTGAAATGCATTATGATGATCTTTATATACAAGTAAATTTTATTTAAATGTAAGACTTTGTTCACTGGCTGACAAGACACAAAAGAGAGATAAAAAACATAAGAGAAGGATCAAGGGAGGGCTATGATCCAAACCATAGGATAAAATGACCATTGGACACTACCACCATAATTGGACACTATCACCACATGGAACTAATATGCACTAATATCTAGATAAGGGTTATAGTGTCTTGAGGCCTAAAACTAAAGTTAAGACCAGGTAGGATAGGCTAGGGTCCCTTGTGACTGGGAGGAGATGACTTAGGACCATTGGGGGTGAACAAAATAGGGAAAAGAAGACATAAAAAAGATCAAGAGATATAAAATGACCATGAAAACAAGGGATATATTAATCACTAAGACATTCATGTGAAATATAAATAAAAAACATAGTACCTGTGGTTGCTTGACCAAATTAGGGTGTATATAGAGTTATAGAAGACTTGGTCATTACAATAGATACATGGGAATATCAATAATATTTTATCATCTTGTAGCCCAAATCCAACCTACAAGGATACCCACTCATCCTTGGAAGACCATGGATGGCTAAAAATAATGTATTCATTAACTTTAAATCAGGGATCATGTTGATTTATAATAGCAACACTACCAAGAAACTAGTTCTCTATCCACCATCCTAGCTCTCAAGTGAAGAAAAATCCGGATGGTTAGAAGATGAGAAAAATGAGTAAGTATCATTAAAAAATTTATTCAAAATATAATGTATCCCACACATTAAATACCAATAGGATGACACAATAATTTTAAATGTATTTCAAAACATCTATCAGATTAGTCCACCTGAAGACATGTTACAATGCCCCCTCTCCAAAGTTATTCCAATAGAATAACCTCCATTAGTGGGGGAGACATTTTTAATAAATTAATACCACACCATTAAAAATTTATCCCATTGGTGGGAATCCTAGAATCCATAATGTCCTTGTCCAAACAAATAGAAATCCTACTTGGATACCGTCTAAACACCAATAACAAGCTAAATTATGAACAAGAAACTTGGTTTGTGTCCATGCTTTAAAAGCATAAAAATGATTTCACTTAGGGATAATTTATGAGATTCATCCATTATAATCTATGCACTCACCATATCTATGTCAAGGAGGAATGTAAACCCATCCACCAACCACAAATAAGAATGAATCCTGTTGTCAAAGACATAGTTAAAATAAAACTACAAAAACTCTTAGATGCTAGATTTATCCATTCAATATTAGATATTCAATGGGTTTATCCCATTTTAATTATTCATAAAAAAGGAGGAAAATGGTGTATTAGTATAGACTATAGATAACTAAACACAACCACAAGGATATACCACTTTCCTCTCCCTTTTATTCATCAAGTGCTTGACATGTTGGTAGGAAAGAAATACTTCTCCTTTCTTGATGGATTTAGTGGCTATAATAAGATTAGAATAGCTCATGAGGACCAAGATAAAACTATACTCACATGTCCTTGGGGTACCTATGCATACTTTGTACTTATATTCATATTATGTAATACTCACGTGCTACCTTTCAAAGGGTTGTTTTGATCATCTTTTTTGATTTGTCCCATGATTGTGTCAAAGTCTAAATGGATAAATTCATTGTTTATGGAGACACATATGATGAATCCATATATAATATTGATAAAGTCATTAAATGTTTCCAAGATAACCATATCTAAGTCCTAAAAATGTTATATGCCAATTATGGAAGGAATATTACTATGACACCACATCTCACCCATAGGAGTAGAAGTTGATATTGTAAAGATAAAAGTAATCAATAAGTCATAAGTGGCACTGATATTCCTATGTTTTCCAAGAACATGTGATTTTATCTTGTGATATGAAACAAAAAAATTTTTAGGGAAAAAATCCCTTCTTGATTCTCCTTTGATGAAGTTGTCAACCCTATCAACTTCAACCCAGGTAACCCATAAGTCTTCATCTTTGATGTCAAGAAAATTCTCCCACTCGATACTATTATAATCAAATAGACCTTCACTTGGCTTATGTAGTGCAAGATTCATTATTTATTCCCACCATTTCCCATCTATTCCAAACTACAAGGATAAATTTTCATTCAACCAATTAGCAATGAGATTTTTTTATCGATGAAATATTATAATGTACGAATGATAATGATTGAATAATGCATATAATATAAGTAAATGGTGTTCAAAACATCATTAAAATAACATATACACATCATCACAATTGACAGTCAGACACATTTGAATCAATGAACATGACAATGCCCATTTGGCTACATTTATCATACTTGTCATTCAAATACATTATTTTGCATGCACCATTTCATTTAACCTGCATTAGGTCATTCAAGGTATAAATCTATTTTATATATGTCGTATGTAAAAATATTAGGAAATTCATGAGTGCATTTGAATATTGTAAACACATTATGATTTTAACTAGTTTTGAAGCTCCAAACTTTAGGTGATGCACAATGAAAATAAAACAAAAATATCATTAGAACTATAATAAGTGCATAATATTATGATAATTAAAAGAGCATTCAAACAACATATAGACATCATATAAATAATAAAAATAAAGTTTGTATAAAGACATATATAAAGTTTATTGTCTTTCGACAAAAGTGTAACATATATACATAAATATCTTTTCACAACATCTATTTATTATTACATCAAGTCGAGGAAGACAATGTAGAATAATATGATAATAACAAACATGAACATTAGAAAATGAGTAAATAAGAATGGGTGCACATTGATGATGATGTCAACCACTCAAAAATTGGACATAGTATCAAAAAATTATCGACAGACACATCTTTTAAATCAAGTATGTCGAATGCATCCATAGTGATTTCTCATATTTCATTTTGTTCTTGCACCAATGATACTTGTTGAAGACATCTATTTTCACAATGGATGTGAATATCTTAAAATAACCCATACAAGAAAGCCACATCATTACGTATCTCACCAAGAAGACCTCCAGGAACATCCCTATCCCCTGTCATTTTATGAACAACATCTTCAGAATCAATCTCCATGCATACACCTCTTTCACCATGCAATTACAAACATAAGCTCAACCTACCTATTAAAGCAATGTAAGAGGCACTATGAAAAGACACTTCATCAAATAAAAAACTGCCATTTAGCTTTATGATCTCATTTTCAGGAATAAATAACATGATTTTGATATAAATATGTCTTCCTTTCCATTCATTAGTAACCAATAAACACATGTGCTATTCACACATACCACAAATACAAGCCATGAACTGCACATAAAAATGAAAATATGATAATTGAAACCACTTTAAAAATATGATATAAAATCTCAACAAAAAGGTTAGAACAATGTATACTATCTTTTTTAATTTGATATAAAATTCATCACAAAATATATGAAAATCAAAGCATGAAACCATAAAGATGGACTAACTAGTGCAAGCAACATGGGGTCACATTTATAGACAAGCTTAAGTGACATATACTAAATACATGCATGTTGGTGTGGCACCTATATGTGCTATTAATATGAAATCCATAGATTTTGGAAAGGATTAAGTGCCCACATGGAAATGAAAAATGTGGGGGCATCACCCATATGAAGGTATTCGAGTTGTAAAGTAGCAGAATGCAAACTATGAATGAAGTGAAACAACTCTGACATAAGGGCATAGTGACCTTTATGAACCTTGTGGGAATGCAATTTATCCCATTCATATATAATGGTAAATTTCCTTATCACTCATAGTTATGTGGGAATCCCATTCCTATTTAAAAATGTAGGGTATCGAATAATGCCACTTACAATTATAAATTTCACCAATAATAGCACAAAACTACACATTGTAATCTCTCCATTACTAAATATCAACCAAGCTTATGTGGATAAGGGGACTAACACATTCACCACTAAAAATCATGTATGTAGGCATTTTGTGTGGAATAAATGTCTAAATCCACATTTATTTTAGGATTATCAATAATGTTTTCTCAATCACTAAATTAACGAGACTTGGTGATGTATCTGCACATCAAGTGTGTCCTTTAGCATAAGGTTTAAGTGATAGAAAAATTTATGTAAGGTGGATTTTTTTGGTAGTGTAATTATCTTAGGATAATTTAGGAGCATGGTAAAAATAAATCCCAATATTTTACTTTTGATTGTAGGAATTGTTTAATTATTTGATGGATATGTGAGATGTTAAATTATGAAAAGGGTATCTTTGTAATAATAGAATGGCCATTTGAACAATAAGAGTTATAGTTTGAAAATAAATATACTATTATAAGGGGTATAAATCCAAGTAAATGAAAGAAAATCAGATTAATAATCCATTATGAGAAAAAAATTATGCTTCACTTGCAAGGATCCATGGGAGCCTAGTCACAAATATCTTGGGTGACGTCATGTACATTACATAGAGGTGACGTAAGATGGTGAGTCAAAAGTAGAGGGAATTGAATGAAAAATCAAAGAGAATAAGAACTTGAATAAAGGGAAGAAGGATATAGTTCAAGAGGTACCCTTGACACACTCATTTCAGGAGGTACCCTTGACACACTCATTTTAGGAGGAACCCTTGTCATAATTTTTGGTGCACCAAATATAACCTTTTTAAAGTTCATGGAGTTTTGCATGGTCATAAATTCACAATGCAGATTGATAGTGGGGAAACCGAGAACTTCATAGATGAGGGACTGGA
This sequence comes from Torreya grandis, assembly GCA_037957365.1. NCBI lineage: Eukaryota > Viridiplantae > Streptophyta > Pinopsida > Cupressales > Taxaceae > Torreya > Torreya grandis. The sequence continues at coordinate 3,203,252 of JARHVA010001456.1, forward strand.
AGCTAAAAGAGGTTTGCAAATAAAGGACTTTAATGGGTTCAATGTTATTGTAACTGATGGTTTTAATATTCCTTACACTAATAGAATTTAGTAGTTGGAGATTACACTTGGCAGACATAGGGTACATGATGACTTCTATGTTCTGGGAATAGGATAAATAGATATGGTATTAGGGGTACAGTGGTTACATTCCCTTGGGAAATTCACACATAATTATTAGACCTTGGAGATGAAATTAAAATTAGAAGGAAAAGTGGTAGTTCTCCAAGTTATTGCAAATGGGGCCCTTATAGTTGTCATGATGAAGAGGATGGAGAGTTCATTTAATAAAGGAAAAGTAGTAGGGGAAACCAAATGCTTGAATTTAAAACACATTCATACCTTCTCATTGTAGGATAAGTTAGATAAACAACATTTTGATATTTACCATTTTTTGAGTAAATAAAGTATGGTGTTTATTTATTTGTCCCCAAGATCATAGCTTGGTGAAGGAACCTAACACCTCATAAATTTGGATTTAGGGTCCAAACATGTTATCCACCCCAAGATGCATGAAAGAGAAATTGTAGAAGTTAGATTTAAATGGATAAATGAATCATTGTTCTAGGTATTAGGTATGTGTAGCAAACAATTTATGGGTGAATTTTAAGCTTTATTAAGAACTTTCACTAGAAAGGAACATGATAAATAAAGGTCATGTGATTATCAAAGAAACTGGAATTCTAAAATTGAGAACATGCATTTGGTAATTGGTTTGACTTCATAAACTCTAATTTATAGTACGATTTTAAATTATTTGAGTAACCAAAAATTTCAAACAAAAATCACTTGATGCAGGAATTGAGGGTGCAATCATAGAAGGGGCCATTTAGACTTGCAAGTTACCAAGGATGAATTGGGATCCAGGGATTACATAGATGGTCAGTTGGGGAGAGTCTAAGTAGTTCAGTTTCCAATTGCTTAAGGACAAGAAATTTTTGGAAGGGCAAACTATCATGTCCCATTTTTAAAACATTTAATTATTAAAATGATTAATAATAATATTTTAAGTCAATCTGAGTTACTTTATTTCATAACATGAAAAATGGACATTTATTTTAATTATGGAAATAGTTAATAATAATATTTTAAGTCATCCTAAGTTAGTTTATTTCATAACATGGAAAATGGAAATTATTATTATTATGTGTCCAAAAAGTAATATTTAATTAAAAGTGTTTTAAAATGCTTTTAGGGTAATCTGGAAAAAATATGAAAGAGGAGCAGACATTATCTAGCTAAAGACAAACACACTCAGAAGAGAATTGGTAAGTTTAAAAACATCTTTTTATGGAGTGGATATAATCAAGACTTGAGACTCATTTATTTCAAAAGACATGACCGAGTGTAATTTGGGTACTCATGAGAATTCAAAGAAGGTTTGGCTGGGTACTCACCTAAGTGTAGCTGAGAAGAAAGGTTACATGCAACTTCTAAGAAAGTACCTAGATTTTTTAGCATGGTCTTATTCTAAGTTAAAAGTATATAGGGAAGACTTTTTCCAATATGTCATCCCATTGTAGCCTAAGAGAAAGCCTTTTAGGTAGAAATAGAGAGCTGTTAACCCCATCTTGGCCACTAAGATGAGGGATGAGTTAAACAAGATAAGCGATAGTGGTATCATTTAGCCCATCAGGTATTCATTATGTGTTAAAAATTTAGACCTTGTGAGAAATAAAAATGGTGAGATTTGCTTGTGTGTGGATTTTCAAAATCTGAATAAGGATTCTTTGAAAGATAATTATCCCCTACCCAATATGGAGAACCTATTGCAAAGTGTTATAGGATAAAAGATGTTGTCCACATTAGATGGATTCTCATGATATAAATAGGTTATGGTGAAGGAATCTGAGAGACACAAGATAGTGTTGACAATGCCTTAGAGAATGTATGTATATACGAGGATGCCTTTTGGCTTAATGAATGTTGATGCAACATTTTGGATAGATATGGACATTGATTTTAGAGGGACGATTAAGTTTATTGTTGTGTAATAAGATGATATTACTATGTACTTTAAGACTAGAGAAGAACATTTGGATCATCTATAGAAAGTGTTGATCAGATGCAGAGAGTTTGACATTTCACTCAATCCAAAAAAATGTCACTTTGGAGTACAAAATGCCAAGTTGTTGTGACATATAGTGTTTAAATATGGTGTTACGATTGACCCCAAGAGGGTATAAGGAATTGAAAAAGTGCCCATCCCATAGTCCAAGATGGAAATTTAGTCATTCTTTGGACAAATTAATTTTTTAAGGAGGTTTATTTCCAACTTTGCAGAGGTTACTTTATCTATCACTTCTATGTTAAAGAAGGCCCAAGCCATAAAGTGAGAAGAGAAGGTTGTGCAGGTGTTTAATGACATCAATGGAACTTTAGATTTTACTCCTATTTTGACCAACCTTGATTACACTAATCCATTTAAGATATTCTATTTTGCATCATACAATACCATTTCTACTATCTTTTTGAAAAATAATGAAGATGGTCATGAGAAGCCTACAACTTTATTTAGAAAAGCTATGCAAGGTGATGAACTAAATTACACCATTATGGAAAAAAAGCCTTCACTCTCTTAAAGGTTGTTAAAGCATTCATACCTTATATTCTAAGCTTAAAAATTATTGCATATGTTTTACATACCATGGTGAAGGACATTTTAACTCAAACTGAGGTATCCTGTAAAAGATGCAGGTGGGTCAACAACTTGTAAGAGTATGACATGGATTTTCATATCATCAAGTTAGTGTGATGGATGGGTCTATCCAAGCTCATGGTTGAGACCAATTTCCAAGTCATTGTGGTGAATACTACTATTTTCAAATTTGATGATTCCTTGAGTCAATTTAACATGTCTCTATAATATAAAGACATTTTATATTCCTTAAAAAATATGAATTATCCCCCTAACCTGGATAATAATCAAAGGAATCTTAAGCTTATTTCCCAAAAGTAACACTTGATTGAAAATGGACTTGCATAGAAGAATTTGGATGGTGTTCTCTTAAGATTCATGATAGAAGATCAAACTAATGACTTGATTGAAGACTTCCATAGTGGAGTATGTGGTGGCCATTTTGTACCTAAAGTCATAGCTCATAAAATTTTGAGAGCTACTTATTGGTGGCCTTCACTATTCAAAGATGTTGCCTAGAAAGTTAGAAAGTGTGAGAAATGTCAACACTTTGCTAGGAGGTTGAAAGCTTTGAGTTCTCTTCCTTTATAGTCTATGATAATTGAAGGCCCATTTAGACTATGGGGAATGGTTTTCATTGGATAAATTTCTGATTCAACAATTTTTAGACATAGGTGGATACTATTTACAACTGACTACTTCATAAAATGGGTTGAGGTGATCCCTACAAAGAAGGCTACACATCAGGTGGTTAAATATTTTTTTACTAAATTAGATGATTTGTAAATTTGGTGTGCCTGTCAAAGTTATTATTAATAATTCCATGAGTTTCAAAGTTAAACCTTTAATGGCATTATCCAAAGAGTATGGGATTGAATTGACCTATGCTTTTAATTATAAATCTCAATGAAATAGGCAAGCATAATATAGGAATAAGAGCTTGCTCAAAATCATTAGATGAACATTGGAAGAAAATAATAAGTGGGGTGAATAGTTGAAGTTTGCTTTATGGGCTAATAGGATCACACCCAAGAGAGCTATAGGCAAAAGGCCTTTTGAGCTTGTCTATGTAGCTCAGGGAGTTTTACATATGAATTTGTAATTTCCAACCTATCAGTTCATATAACAACTAGAATATGATGAAAAAATCAACCACTATGAAATGAAGATGAACCTTATTATTGAGCTTGATGAAATTTTACGATAAGCTCATGAAAGACACCTAAAGTTCAAGGAAAAGCTGAAGAAGATATTTAATAGGAAGATCACCCCACAATCCTTCCAAGTAGTTGATCTGGTTCTACTTTAAGACAACATGTATGAAGAGAAAGGCAAGCATGCAAAATTTTATGCTTTGTGGATGGTTCCCTATTCCATAGAATATCAAATTGGGGAACATACTTTCTTCTCGAGAGAATTGGATGGTGAAATACTGGAGCTACCACTCAATGGTAGACATCTGAAACATTTTCTTGATTGAGTCTGTAACTATGTACATAATTATATAGTGTATAGTCTTGTTGTATTATTACTTTACCACCCCTTTGATTTGGGCCTTTCCTATATAGTTTCCTTTCATGTTTTGGTTGTGCATCCATTTTTAGGTCCTCCTAATCTATTTTTTTCAGTTTGTCTTATTATGTTGAGCCTTCATGGGTCTCTATTGATATAAATTGACTAAGTGTTGACTTTGTGAATTGATGGATTGGTATCTGGTATTATGATTTAGGGTTTTTTTCACACCCACAAGTGGTGTACATCCCTAGGTGAGAGCCAGTGTTAGTGCCAAAAATCTCACTAAAGTAACTAAGCCCTTGTTCAGCATAAACACCTAATTTGTTTAATCCACTTTCTATTTCAAGTGTTCATCATTAGAGGTTAAGTGTCCTATAGTGGTATGTCAAAATCCAAGTTGAAGTCATGTTTGACCATTTCAAAACCCTTAGTACAATTTTCCTATCTTAGGCCCTTTGATTTAATTTCTAATTTGGTTGGAATAACTTATATGAGAATGCTTTAAAAAATGTTGAGGACTTGGTTTAATTTTTATACTATGGTTTTGTCATGCTTATAAACGTGACCAAACCTTAATCTAAAATTCATATTTGGTCCCTTTTATATCCCATGGACCCTTTTTCCCTTTTATCTATTACCAGTGCCTAGTTAATTCATGGTCCCTTTGTTATAAAATTAGCTCATAGTCCTATCCTAAAGCTTGTATGAAAAAAAAACCTTAGGCTAAGACTACATACTAAGTTCTTTATTGCCCAAACTTTGATTTAACTATTTTCATGTTAATTGATGAACCAATCACACCTTACCTAGTGGATCAAAATATAATGGTGCATGCAAAATTAGATAGATTGCATCAGACAGTGCATACAAAAGTTAATAAATCAATAATCTTGATCAATGGTGTGCATTCACTCAAATAGAGATGATTGAATGGTGCATGAGTAATGTTGAAATGTCAAATCTTCTAAGAGATCCATGAGAGTAACAAGTGTCACCATGTCAAGGGTGGTTTGAATATCTAATAAAGAGGAAAGAGTTGAAATTTCAAAGGTCCCAAGAGATCTATGAGAGTGACAAGTGTCACCATCTTGATGGGTAGTCCCAAGATCTAACATCATGTGATAGAGTCAACATGTCAAAAAACCTATGAAGGGATCCAAGAATGACAAGTTACACCATCTTGGGTGCCCAAACAAAAGATCAATGATTCATGAACCCTTTAGTAGGTCAATAAGTCAATAAGCCTATGAGAAAGCACATAGATAATATGTGTCATAATAGTGGTGAATGAAATAAAGATAGGCCACTAGCATTCAACCTTTCAGATCCTTATCTGACAATGCTATAAGAAAATTGACTTTTCAAAGAACTTAGGCCAAATGAGAAGGCATCATATGGTAAAAGGGTACTAACCAAATAGAGACTAACTATGTAGAGTAAAAAAATCTTATGGAACTACCAAATGGCACGATCTCAGATACCAAGTCCAAATATCAACCAATAACATTCAACTGGCTAGATCTAAATCAATGGTGTGAGGTAAAGGTGGACTTTTCAAAACATTCATAATGAATAGAAAATTGCCAAGTGGTAGGATCTCAGAGGCTCAAATCAATATCAATAGTCCACAATAAAGGTCAGGGCTAAGCAATCGAATAAGGATTGACAGTGCATATTTGATCCATTTTCAAGACTATACGAGAAGTTGACACATGTCTAGATTGGAGTGAAGTAAGTGACTTAGTCACTTTTAAGCCCCATGAATGCCTAGTTGGATATGATGTGGCATTCCACATGTTAATATGTGGTAATATTTGGCTTAAGATTTAAAATTGATAGCTCTTTCATAGATGGTTAAGAATTTGAATCACAGAAGAAGGTCTATGGGTCATTCTAGATCTTATTTTTGGTTGCAGATCATTTTTTTCCTTTAGCACAGATGGTGAATCTCAATACCATCATTGCAAGAGCAGGTTCTTCCATGGCATGCATAAGATAAAATTCAACTATCTAAGAGATTCCAGCTATGCAAGCAAGTTTTCAATGGCATATATAGATAGTTAGACATGAGGAAAAAGTTTTTTAGGCCTATAACAGAAAAAATCACCTTCCAAATCATGTTAAAAGGCATCTCTAGTTAAGAAATCAAAGGATTTATGTCAAATCGTCATCATTCCATATAAAATAATTTAGAGCAATGATTTTTATTACAAATGGATGAATATTTTAGTTGTGGCAAGGAACTGGGAGCATCTTAGTAAAATTTGGAGGGTTGCTTTATAACTTTACAAACTGTAACCTAGAGTCCCAAATTTGAATAACATGCAAAATGTATAAATCAAGGGCTTTTCCTCTATCGTCAAGGTTGTTGTTGGTCTTTTTTTTTCCTAAGTATAGGCTCTTCCAAATTTTGGGATCACTATTGTGTGTGTATTTTTCCTCTCTTGCTAAGGTGGTTATAGTTTTATAGCAATTAGCAAGATTTGAGAGCATGTTTATATGTCTCCCTATCCAACATGGAGCTAATCCACCATGCTTGTCCCCATGGTAGCATTTTTCAATAATGATGTATGTAAAATGTTCTTGTAAAGTTAATGGAAAATATTTGTGGTTCTTACTATTTCCTTTTTATGAAGTGCAATGATGTGTTTTACAAATGTTGTTGACTAGACATCTTGTTCTATGCTCATTACTGGTTGTCATCTTTGGCTTAGATCTATATTATAAATCCCTTTCTGCATTCTGTCTAAAAATATGTTATTGAATAACTTGTGAAGGCATCCTAGGTTTATGGATTAAGTGGGAAAACATATATGAGATTCTAGTTTCAGTGTATGTTCTGGGGTATTAGGATCATTTGGGTATTTACATTTCATTGGCACCAATAGGTGAAAATTAATCCTGATAGTTTCCAATAGCTTGCATTTAGTTTTCTGCATCTTTGTAATAGGTGATATCATGAATGTTTAAAGAATCCCTTTTGTTTGTAAACCACCAGCACACCACCCTCTTTTTACAACTAACAAAAAGTCCTACCCTACAAATAATACACACTTATTGCTTATCATAGGTGTTATTTACCTACAAAAACATAAATATTACATACTTAATATGATTCTGCATTTTGTGATTTAAAGATATATCATTACAATTTTTAATTCATGCCATGTTGTTAAAGATTCTTTCAAATTAATATTGCAGTCACTTTTATATCTATCTTTATTAGCTCATATATGATCCAGAGCATTTGATCATTCTATGTGATAACCATTCCTAGGTGGATTGAACAAGTTTGGTTATGCCCTGGTCACATTTATGTTCCTTGTGACAATAATACCCATGGAGGTTGATTTGCAGAATCTCTCCATGTGAGCAAGCTACCCCATAGGTCCTCTCACCTTGGTTTAGGTAGAGCCAAAATTAGAAGGGAATTGATCGTACCCTATTTTAGTGCTTCTCAGTCATTTTATTTGTTTGATCCACTCTAGATGTGAAGCCCTCCTTGACTATAATGACATACTAGCGGGTTTTTCAACTTTATTTGCCATTTCTACTTAATTTTTCAAGGTCGAGCAAAAGAGGTGTACAATTGGGAACCTACATGTTTTTTTTAAGTCATTTAAATCTATCCATGACTCCACCCCTTTTAACTTTTTAAAGTCTATATAGATGGAAGTCAGTATGTATGCTAATTTTATTTTAAGTCATTTATATATAAATGAGTGTTTAGGTTCAAATATTGCAAGAAGTAAGGTACATGTATCTCATATTTGAAGCACATCAAGGTGCCTTTTACACATTGAAAGTATGAGGTGGTTCCATATGATGTAAGTTACCTTATAGAGCATAACCAAGATACTACTTGGTATTGTAGATCTTAAAAACTATATTACTATTATTATTATGAAACACTTTTTACACACATACTTGAATCATTTATATTCTATACATTTATGAACCAAAACACTGTCAAGATAATGAAACTAACAATAGATTTGCATTGAATATTCAAATAATTACAAACCATATATAAATAAACCTCAACTCAGAATAGGAGTTGACATGTAGAATTAAAAAATCTAAAAATAATAAACTCAACCTGCTATTTTTAATAGCTATTATTTTTAGCAAGCTTCACATGAACCCACATGCAGCTATAAAAATCTCTAAAATTAAAATAAATCTAAAATTAACTTATCAGATGAATTTCAATTAAAGTTAAAGTCTGGTTACAAAAATAGACAAATTTTAAATTTAGAAAAAATCCAAAAATAATTTTAAACATCAATTTTAGACCCTCATATGGTCACTTCTAACCTCCAAATTGTTTCTAAACTATCCCATAATAGTAATGGTAGGTTATGTAAGCATTGAAATTTTTGAGCTAGTTGTTTTGACGTGAAGATGGACTCAAATAGAGCTATGGATCAAAATTTATGGCCTTGGAAAGTTTAGTCTTTTTTTCTACATTATAAGTTTATTTATCAATATTTTTTCCAGTCTATGGGGTCATAGTTGAACCTATAAATGTACAATATAAACATATAATTTTTTTTACTTACATTCTTTCTTTAACATTCTCTCTTGAATTTACTTGTTTCGACAACCAACTCTCTGAAATAGAATTTTTGTAAAAACTTAATTAATAAATGTTAGGTTTGGAGTTATATGTTGATAGTGCTAGTCCTTACCTTCCTAATTTATCTAAACCCTCAAAGTGTGCATACAAATTTTTAGTCAAAAAATAAAAACTTATAATTTTAATAATGTCAATCTTATTTTGTATTTTATAATTGAGGGAATTGAGGTTTAGTCTCGTGACTCAAAGCTTATTCAGTTCAAATCTATAAATCTCAATCCCACTTAAAACCACCAATCAACTATAGAAATAAAATAATAAATCTAATAATATCAATCAATCATATAAGATTTCAATTGATTCTAATCAAAGAAAATCAGTTGGGTTTTCTAAGGAAGTGAGATGAGACCCTAGGCAACTAGAAATGAAAAGAGTGTTTTAGATTAGTTGGGGGAAGCTAGAAAAGTTTATGCACTATGAGGTTTTAACTAACACACCTATGTTTTGTATACAAGTTGATATTATTTTCTGTGCAAGGATGAGAATATGTCTTACTTTACATATTCATTATATCCTGTACTAAATACCTGTCATAACTTTCTTACCTTGTGTTTACTATCTTCTTATCCATAACTTGCACTATTTTTTCTTTCTTCTTATTTGACACTTGTTACTTCCAATTTACTTATTTATCTTCTTCACCTTCACCATATTCTACATGGAAATCAAATAAATCTAAAATATTAAATATTAGAGGATATCAAAATTCTATGGTAAACTCACTTCATAATTATTGTCATTGATTTTATTCATAGTTCAATTTTTTTGTACTTCAATTTGTTATATGTGTCTTTTGGAATATTATCTGTCCTCAAGTAAACCATCACTAAATCTCCTAATATTTTTGACCTTCTTTTGACATCTGCTACCACTTTATACTTTTCATTACTTTTCTACAATTTTATTCTTACTTCTTGTAACTATCATATATGTTCTACAAATACTTCTACATCATCAATAACTCATTATGTAATTGGTAACTATAGTAAATCTAAACACTCATAGGATTTATACCATAAATAACTTGAAATACTAATTTTTTTATTGATCTATTCACCAAACTATTATATGCAAATTTAGCTTGTGGTAAAGTCAAGTCTCTTTGCTTGGGCTTCTCTCTAACTTTGCATCTCAGTAAATTTCACAAGCTCCTATTTACAAATTCTATTTATTTATTTTTTTGGTGGTGATATGCACTACTAAATTATAGCTTAGTCCTCATCTTCCTCTATAAATTCCTCCAAAAGTGACTTATAAATTTTGCGTCCTTATTTGTAATGGTTTTCAGAACACCATGCAATCTCACAATATCCTTAAAAAGTAGTTCTACAACTCTAGTGGCAACATTGGTTTTTTTAAATTCAATAAAATGAATGATTTTAGTAAACCTGTCTACAATTAAAAAAAGTAAATAATTACCACTCTATGTGTTTTGTGATCCTAACACAAATCCCATACTCAATTCTATCTATAGTCCTCCTGAAACTCGTAATGACATGTACAACCCTATATTTTGTGCATGTTCTTTTGCCACCTTACATATACTAAAACTTGAAACAAATATTGAAATATATCTATTCATCTTTGGACAAAAATACTTTTCCTCCACCAAAGCTATTGTCTTTGTGTTACCAAAATGTCCCGCCAAACCTACACTATGAAATTCTCTTACAATATTGTCTCTTAGGCACCCAATTAGAATACATATAATTTTTTCCCTTTGAAGAGATAGCCATCATGAATAATATAGTCACCATAAACATTAATTGTATCACCTATTAATTTATTACTAAATTTATCAACAATCTTACCAAAAATTGGACCAATATCATATACTTCTTTAATAAATTCAAATCTAACTACTTCACTCATCATAGTAGTTATCAACCTCACTCACCCGATGAAAGCATCAAATACCTGATTTTATTTTCTTGATTTATGCTTCAACATAAAAGTATAACCTCATAATAAATCCACCCACTTTGCATGAAAATATTATTTAACTTCTTTTGAGTGTTCACATACTTCAAAGACTCATGATCAGTAAATAGGATAAAATCCTTAGGCACTACATATTGCCTCTAATCTCTTAATACTTATATAATGGTATCAAATTCAACATCATACATATAATACTTTACTTTTACATCATTTAATTTATTATTTAAACATGTTATTGGCCTCCCTTATTGACTCAACACAACACTAATTCCCACAAATGAATCATCACAATCAACTTCAAACACTTTGCTAAAATATGGTAATGCTAAAATAGGATTTTCTATAATTTTCTCCTTCAAAAAATCAAATATTTCTATTTCTACCCTTGTCTATCCAAATTCATTTCCTTTCATATAATTTGCTATTGGTGAAACAAGAGTACTAATTTTTTTAATGAAATTTTTGTAAAACATTATTAAATAATGAAAAATTATTACATCTATAATGCTCATTAGGATAGGCCACTTGATAATTGCCTTTAATTTTTCTTCATCCATTCTTACACCATTTGCTATAACTATAAATTCTAAAAATACCAAACTATTCTGCATAAACTTGCACTTCTTCAAATTTGCATAGATCAAAATAAATCACCACAAACTTACCACTATATTCTCATAGCACTGTGTTCATCACTCTCATAAATGTGTTGGGTGTATTAGATAATACCATTGACATTAGGTCATCCACTCATATAAAATATATCTAGATTTAAATGTTGTTTTCCATTCATCTCCTTCAAAAATATGAATATGATAGTATCCACTCCTTAGATCAATCTTGGTAAAATATTTTAATCCTACAAAAACATCTATCATATCATTTAAATGAGGTATAAGAAACCTGTACTTGATTATAATTTTATTTATTTCTATATGATACAAAACTCAAAAAGATTTGTTTGAAATATAATTCAAGGAATAAAAGCAACACAATAACAATAATGTTATCTCTGAGAAGAGATGTTTTATTCATCAAATTTGAAGACCCAAACATATGCCTATCTCTAAAAGAGATGTCTGATTTCTATTTTAGGTTACATATTAATTTATACATATTTTAAAGGTATGAGGAGGATGTGTAAGGTTACAAATATTGAAGGATATTAAGTTGTTTGACTTCTATGATTTACAACAATACATAATTTGAGTAATTACTATTTTTAGAAAATTACTATTTTTAGACTACATTACTACAATTGAAACTTGGGGCACTTTTATTTGTTTTTTAGGTCATAAAAACCCATTGAGTATATCTTAGTGACATATCATGATGTTACCTTCATTCTTATCTTTGTAATGGTTCAAACGGGGAGTCAAATAGAGCTATGGTGCAAAATTTATGGCTCATAAATGTTCTGCCACAAATTAAGGTAGTTTCATCACCCGAATTATCACCTAAAATGTTTCTCAGATCATTCCTCCCTCCTTGAGAATCAATGGTATCCATTGCATCATTTTTTATCAAGTGTAGTAGTTGTGTTTTGTTTTGATTCTTGATGCATACTTAAAATAGACTATGCTTTATGGAGATGTACTTTATGGAGCTGTGTAGGGCCTAATTATTCACCTCTATATAACCATTAATCTATGGATGGAAGACAATGAAATTATTTAGCTTGTTATCTATTGAATTCTATTGTTGTGTTGTTTGTGTAGTCAGGGTTGTAACACCAACCATTTTGGATTCCTATTACTTGACCACCATGAGAACAAATTTCTTGGCACTAATCAGGAAGATAGATGTAGAAGGTGGTACCTCTGGTACCCTATAGCACTATGTTCCAAGAGTAACAATTATCCTTTGAGTTCTTGATTCATATATGTCATGTCAATCATACATGAATGGTTGATTAAATATTACATCACAAATATCTATATTGACCACATCATATAAGACCTCATCTCAGAAAAGTATTATTGCATATGAGAAAGACATTGGTGGGTGACACAAAGGTTTCTCCCTAGACTCAACCATCTAATACTGTATGGCTTTGGGTGAGGATTCATGGACAAATTTAAGCTTTTCACAAAATTAGAAGAGATTAAATTCTTTTGACTCACACTATCAAGAATGAAATGCAGAGGCCTACCTTTTACCCATAACTTATAATGAAACAACCTTTCCTTATCATCTAGTCTCTCCTCATGGGTTTGTGATGAAGTAATGATGACATCGAGATCAGCATATACAATCTCTTCTTCATCCTCTTCAACTGTAGGCTATGTATGAGGTAGAATAGTAGATATTGAGGATTGTGAATTAGAAAATAAGGACTTGATGTCTCAACATTCTCTTTTGGAGTGAGTTCTAGATTTGTGATAATCACACCACTTCCCAGTCTTTTCTTGCTTTTGCTTCCAATTTTGGCCTCATGTTTGACCTTCTTTGTCACGTTTCCATTTTGAAGGCTGAATATTTGTATTCATTCTTCCATACTTTTGCTCAATCTTCACTACGAACATGTATGCCTCACTGAGGGTTTAAAAATTGAAGAGTTATATTTTTACCCATATGTACCATTGTAGTCCACCATGATATTTGAGAACCTTATGTTTCTCACTTTCTTAGATGTCCAATCTCACAGATAGAGAATGAAAAATGTCAATGTAATCTTAAACAGACTATTCCTTACCTTGGCATAGTTGTTTCCACTCTATATACAGATCATCATATGATCCAATGTTGTAGTATTCTTCCTTTACAGATTCTATGAAATCATCCCAGGTAGGTTCTGCCTCAAGGCCAATATCATCTAGACTGAATCTCTTTTTGTACACTTCACACCAATTTCTAGAATCTATGCTTATCATTTTTAGAAGGATTCATTCACCATTTCCTTGAAAGGATTGTATGTCTCAGTGTTGTCCACCATTTGAAGTAATTTGGATAGAATAGGTGGTTAGTCTGCTGGTTCTATTTTCCACTCAAGCTTCATATAATCTATCATTGTCCTCAGAATCATACACTTTAAAGACAAATAAATTTGATACCAGTGATCTAAAACTCAAAAAGATTTGGTTTAAATATAATTTAAGAAACAAGAACACAATAACAATAATTCTATCTTTGAGAAGAGATGTTTTATTCTTCAAATTTGCAGACCCAAACATATGCCTATCTCTGAGAAGAGATGTTTGATTTCTATTTCAGGTAATATATTCATTTATACATGTTTTTAAGGTATGAAGAGGATGTAAAAGGTCACCAATCTTGAGGGAGATTAAATGGTTTGACTTCCATAATTTATAACAATAAAGAATTTAAGGAATTACTATTTTTAAAAACTTACTATTTTTAGACAACACTACTAAAATTTAAATTTTGGGCACTTCTATTTAATTTTTAGGTGTAAAAACCCACTTACCAAAAATTTGTTCCATCTTATGATGTTCCACTCATTCTTAAGTTTTCAATGGCTCAAATAGGGAGTCAAATGGAGATATGGTGCAAAAGTTATGGCTCTCAGAAGTTCTGCCACCAATTGGGATAAAACCATCCCCTGAATTGTCACCTAAAATGTTGCTTAGATAATTCCTCCCTCTTTTAGAAGCAATGCTCCCCATTCCATCAAATTTTTTCCTCAAGTGTGGAATTTATGTTTTGATTTGATTCCTGATGCATACTTGGAATAGACTATGCTTTGTAGAGATATACTTTATGGAGCTGTGTAGGACCTGATTGTTCACCATTTTTGTCTGACCATTAATTTGTGGATGGAAGGCCATGAAATTCTTCATCTTTTTATCTATTAGAATTTGTTTTTTTGTTGTTTGTGTAGTCAGGGCTGCAACATCAACTCTTTTGGATTCCTATGGCTTGACCACCATGAGAACAAATTTCTTGGCATGAATCAAGGAGATAGATGTAGAAGGTGGTACCTATGGTACCCTTTAACACCATGTTCTAAGAGTTAGAGTGATCATTCAAGTTCTTGATTCATAGATGCCATGTCAATCATTCATGAATGGATGACCAAAAAGTACATCATAAACATCTAGATTGACCACATCACATAAGACCTCATCTTGGAAAGGTTTTATTGTATATGAGAGAAGACATTGGTGGGTGACATAGAGGTTTCTCCCTGGACTCAACCATCTAATATTGTATGGCTTAGGTGAATCTTCATAAACAAATTTAGTCTTTTTACAACATTTTTAGAGATTAAATTCCTTTGACTTCCACTGTCAAGAATGAAATGCAGAGGCTTACCTTTCACCCATAACTTAGAATGAAACAACCTTTCCTTGTCATCGAGCCTCTCCTCATAGGTCTATGATGAAGCAACAATGGCATCAAGCTTAGCATCTACAATATCTTCTTCATCCTCTTCAACTATAGGCTATGTATGATGCATAGCAATACATGTTGAGGATTGTGACTAAAAAAGTAAGGAATTGATGGATCAACATTATTTTTTGGAGTGAGTTCTAGATTTATGATAATCACACTATTTCCTAGTCTTTCCTTCCTTTTTATTCCAATTTTAGCCTCATGTTTGACCTTATTTGTCACTTTTTCATTTTGAACGCTGACTCTTTGTATTCATTCTTCCATGCTTCTACCCAATCTTCACTATGAACTTGTACACCTCACTAAGGGTTTCCAAATTGAAGAGTTCCATTTTTCCCTATATGTACCATTATAGTCTACCATGATATTTGAAAACCTTATGTTTCTCACTTTCCTCGATGCCAAATCTTGCAGATAGAGAATAAAAAATGTCAGTGTAATCTTGAACATATTGTTCCTTACCTTGGTGAAGTTATTTCCACTCTATATACAAATCATCATATGAACCAATGGGGTACTATTCTTCTTTATCAGCTTCTATGAAATCATCCTAGGTAGGTTCTTCCTCAAGGCCAATATCATTCATCTTGAATCACTTTTTGTACACTTCCCACCAATTTTTAACAAGCAATGATGCTTTCAAAAGAGCAGAAGTGATATTCTCTTTATCGGTGAATTTATTTATAGAAAAATAAAATGAAAATTGATTCAACTAGTTTTTTACTACATCAACATTGATTTTTCCTTCAAATGTAGGGATATAAAAATTCACTTGAACTTTGAAGGGTGTTGGGGCACTAAAAGGATGTGGGGTTGTAGATGAAGAGACATAATTTCCCATCAAAATTTGCCAGAGAATTTAGGAGAACTATTGTAGCATCTATGCTTATTGTCACAGGAGGGATTCATTCACTATTTTCTTGAAAGGATCAGATGTCTTGATGTTGTCTGCCATTTGAAGTCATTTGGAGTGAATAGGTGGATAGTATCCTGGTTCTATTTTTCACCCAAGCTTCATATAATCTAACCTCATCCTCAGGATCATACACTCTAAAGACAAATGGATCTGATACCACTGATCTAAAACTCAAAAATCTTTGGTTGAAATATAAATCAAAAAATAAGAATAACACAATAACAATAATGCTATCTCTGAGAATAGATGTTTTATTCATCAAATTTGTAAACCCAAAGATATGCCTATCTCTGAGAAGAGATGTCTGATTTCTATTTTGAGTTACATATTAATTTATATATATTTTAAAGGTATGAGGAGGATGTGGAAGGTCACCAATCTCAAGGGAGATTAAGTGGTTCAACTTCCATGATTTACAATAATACATAATTTGAGGAATTACTATTTTTAGAAACTTACTATTTTTAAATTGCACTACTAAAATTAAAATTTAGAGAACTTCTATTTATTTTTTATGGATAAAAATACATTGATCAAATTTTTGTGCCATCTCACGATGTTCCCCTCATTCTTAGCTTTCCAACGGTTCAAACGGGGAATCAAATGGAGCTATGGTGCAAAAGCTATGGCTCCTAAAAGTTCTACCACCAATTGGGGTAGAACCATTACCTGAATTGTCACATGAAATGTTGCTCAAATCACTTTGGTATCCAAACACATCATCCAATCTCCATATTTATTTAAAGTTAGTAATCCTTATGTTGCACATGGACTCATGTTATCACTTAATACACCCTTCTCACCAATTTCGTAGCCTGCTTATTTAATTTTGTATGTTTTGTTGGGCTCATCCTATATGCTGATTGATTTGGTAGAGCTAATCTTGAAATTAAATCAAAAATATATATAAGGTCTTTCAAAGATGATGGTCCATGGTGGTGATGGAAGAGACAAACAACTAAAAAAATGAAAAGGTGCCTAGAATAGAGTACACAAATACATGAAGATAGACAAGGCTGAGTCAACAAAACCCCCATGGCATTTTATAAATTAGTGTGAGTATAATATATCCCACATATAAAAAAAACACAAATAGAAACAAAGAAGACACCGGGCTTCACCAGAATAACTCCAAACAAGGAGACTATTAATTTGTCAAAAATTCCATCATAAATCAAAAGAGATGCTCCAAAGACAAGGGAGCAAAAAAGTGTCTCCATAGAATAAGGCAAGGCGCTGAGAAAGGGGCCTTGATGGAGACATGACACAAATTACAAGTGTGTCAAAGTGCCAATTCACAAACTAGAATAAAACATATTGTGACATGATGGAAGAGTGTGGCAAATGGTGAAAAAACCATCATGTATGTAAAAACACACTTGAAAGGATCAACTACCAAACATGAAAACCTATAAAACACATGCAAAGGACATTGGAATCAGTCAAAAATGCATCTGAGATAGTGCCAAGTACAATAGCAGCATAAGCGATATAATGTGAGCCAAGAAGGAGAAATACGGGCCAAAGCTCATGCAAATAGGACGTTACTCATAGCCAAAAATGCATCCAAAAATTGTAATGAGAGAGAAAAAACAAAGGAGAAAATGAATTTGTTTGCTTGTGAGGGGGTCTAGCCTCTTGCTAGACTAGGCCTCACTCTCCTACCTTTGACAAATGAAATGGAATAAATATGACAAAAAAATAATCAATTAACTCCCTTATATCTCCACATTACAATATTGTTTTTAATAAAAACAAAAATAAAAAATATATTTTATGCCCACAACTCGAGAAAACACAAGTGAACCCACTAGGTTAAAAGATTTCACTTATGTAGGTTACTACATAAAAGGCATAAATGCCATCCACTAAAATTATTCACCCACGTAATCATTTCCACTTAAAAGTTTCCCCACTAAATAAACTGGCCCCTTGACCTTTAAATCAAATCCATCACCACTTAAATAAAATAATCACCTCACATGGTATTGTTCCCCACTTAAAATATGGACACCACCCAAACAAGACAAGGACCCCTCCCTCATAAATAATGGATTCCCCGCCAAAAGCACTCTTACACCAAATAAAGCAAATCCCTTCCACCAATAAGCTCCCCACTAATAAATCACCTTCCACTTATGGAAACCCCACCTCAAACTTTAATAAAGAAATTTAATATTAAAATCATGCTTTTAAGACACAATTTTTACCTTTTGATCAAAAAAGAAAAAACACACAACTTGATTTTGGGTGGTTTTAGAAAACCACATGCATGGTAGGAAGAATTTGAGAACATGCGAGGGAAGCCAAGGTATGAGGACAAAAATATAGGACCATCTATTCTAAGGATGGAAATGAAGAATCAAGCTATTGAGTGCTTTGCAGGGCTATCAACATGCATAAAGAAGCAATGACAGTGACTTCAAACTCAGTTGAATGCTTGAAAAACTATGTGGAGGTCACTAGGAAGTTGAATAGTTGATTAGAGAAGAAATGGCTACATGTAAAAAGGTGATTGCGATGGAGGAGTAAAAGTAACATTCAATCTATCCAAGTTAAAAAAAATATAACACCAAAGAAGCCATGGTAGTAGTTGGGAATGTGGCCAAGTCAAGGTTTAGGATGGCAGTGGAAGCAATCAATCCATCAAACCACTCGATCAATGATAAGTGGGTAATATCCAACTACAATATCAACATCAACATAAGTTATAGTAGTGATACCAACAAAAATAATAATAACACTGGTAAGAGTTCTAGAAAGGCTTAAAGAGTGGAAGCAAAAGTGTCTAGTCATAGGTTATCTATGATGGTGTGGCCAATGTTTCAAAACCCACTATAGAGATCATAACCTTGAGCTAAATGATAAGGAGAGAGTCAAGGTGCCATATGACAAGGTCAAGCAATAACACTACATAGAAACTTTAACTTGGACCAGTGAGGGAGAGGATTGATCCAAGTGGACCCTGTGTAGATGGGAAAAAAGTGTAGCATATGCTCCTTAATGCTACATATAAGCTATAGAATGTAATAGCCTAACTGTAAGAGGCCATGAAGTGGATAAGAGCATGCTGTAAAAGGTATATTTTTAACCTTCCTTGGGAAATTATGCCACAGTAAAATAAAGGTCCAAGAAAAAACTTTGAATCTATAAAAAAATACAACCTATAAAGATCCTGATAGGGTTGGGAGTTGTGGATCCGAGGAGAATGCCGAGTAGATTAGTTCCATGAAAGACACAAAACAACATAGGAGACTCTATGGAAATTTAGAAAAATGTAGATCCAAATAAGATAAATGAAAACGTTCAAAATACAAATATAGATATGAAGACTACAAATTTATAGAGTTCAATAAACAAGCTATTATCCAAGGATCTCAAAGCAATACAGATTTGCAAGCCAAACTTGACCAATGACTAATAGAGAGTGTCTCTGATACCATGAAAGAATGATCAAAACTCTTCAGCCAAGATCTCTCTAATAATCCATTACTACATCCATGGAGGCTTCACCATACACACAAAGATAATGAACTATCTATAACTCAAATAAATTATACAATGAATAATTCATCTTGCATTTCCATGTGAATGAATAGGTGAATACGTACATATATAGGTGGAATCTAGGAGAATCCCAACCATACCATGTATGTGGGATTAACATTCCCAACACGAAATAACTCCTAAGTAAGCTAAAGAGTAGAAAAGTAATATTTTACACCAACACATTCAACATATAATGCATGTTTTTTCGTAACATTTTTAATACAAATCTTTTGTTTATCAAAACTCATACCTATTATTTATATTGAAGATCCTTCACCTTCCAATTTCATGGTGGATTCCTTTATGGGATACTCACTAACTTCTTTATAATCTGAATTCTCTTGCTTCTTCATTTCTTCCTTGGAATTATTTTGAAGGTTTGACCTTCCATCTTTCTTATCCAACCTTCGATTTCTATTTTCTATGTATACCTCCAAGAATTATTCAAAGGCATTATAAAACATGTATATATCATCCTTATTATCATATTCATCAAAATCAAAAAGTTTGACCTCATCTCTATGACACTGTTCTTCTAACCATGCTTTCTGAATAGGATCATTCTTCCACATTCTTATAAATTATTCTAGTGATTTATAGCTAATAAAGAACTGATTCAAAAGCCAATTCTTAATATCTTGGCTTTTTGTATGCTCTTTTTGTATTCACATCCACACCTCTTGGATAATATATATGTATTCTTCCTTTGGTAATAACTTAGGTCACCAATCCTTTATAGATAACTCAAATCCCACAACTAATCAATAAATGGTTGTGATACCACTGAAATGTCCCTTTTAGGGAAGAATTTAGAAATTATGGAATTTATGATAAACCCTTAAAATGAAAATACAAATTTTGATTTTTTATCAAACCCTAACCACAAAAAATTTCAAAATTTTGTAAATGCTTATTTTAGATTAAAATTTAATATTTAATTATCACAAAACCTTGAGAAAATTAAGAGAAGTAAATCCATACAAAATACCTCAAGATCTAAATTTTTAAACCAAATATATAGCTAAAAAATATTATAAGAATACTAGCTAAAGGAGTGTATGATTAAACACCAAAATCAACTTCAAATAGCCCTAAAAATGACAATCTAAGACCCTCAAAGGGGGTTCCTACCCTAGGAAAGATATCCCAACTAAGTCGTTGCCCTTGTAAGGGATAATTACAACTATATTTAACCCTCCAAGGTTGCCCTACTACTATTCCCAACCTTCGGAAGCTCCCAAATTAATTTTCCTAACTCCCAAGGGATGCCAAAGCTAATTTGTCACTTCCTGAAGTTGTCCAACTGATTTGCCCACCTCCTAGGACTGTCCAACTGATCTTTGTCCAAGCATGATCTCTAAATAAGATCACTAGCGCGATATTAAGGGTTTCTATCCTGAAATACTTGAAGCCAATGAGAATTTTTATCCCCAAGCGCTGATTGTGTGAGAAAACAAGCTTAGCATCAAATGAAAAATTGATAGATGATAGATAAATGACAAAAATTGACCTCTCCACCTTATTTTATACCTTTTCCCACTCAAACACTAAACTTACTTTATTTTAATAATAAACATAAGTTATCAACATTAATTTTGGCCACTTATTTATATTATTAAGTTTAATTTAAAGTATTTAAGAATAATTTTTCTTTTAATAATAATATTATTAAATTGCATAAAATATTAGAAATGATTGGGCCCAACTTAAATAATATTATTAATTATTTTAACCTAGGAAAGAGAGCATTACATGCTAGGAGTGAAGAAGTTTATAGAAAAGTTTGGATAGGTTGAGGGTTTTGGCGATAGTGTTGGAGAAAATGGGGATAAAGATGAAAGATATGAGTAGGTGATTGCTAGATTTGTAAGCAATGAACAGTCCCATGAAAAACTATAAGAATATTTTGTTCGACATCGATAACCACATCACTTGAGCTATTAGAGTTGCAATCACTATGTTATTTTTAATGTCATAATAATATATAATAATAATTATTTAAAATACATATAAAATAATAATATATAATAATATTATTAAATACATAATATTAATTATACATAAAAAATTATTATTATAATATATTATAGTACAAACATTATATATATATATATATATATATATATATATATATATATATATATATATATATATATATATATATATATTTCATTATATATAATATACTACAATATCTTGTATATGTAATATTTTTGAATAGTTTAATTTTATTTCTTATTTTCGGAATACCCTATGACATTCAAACTAGGTTTTTAACAAGTTATAATAGAATAGGTAAGAAAACACATTGAAAAATACAAAAAATAATATGAATGAAAATTGTTGCAGAAAAATATAGACAATATTAAAATTTAGACCTGGAAAAGTTGTTGGCCATCATTTGAGAAATACACATTATGGATCACTTTAACAATGAAATGAACAATATCATTTAACTTATTAGAATGTTGAGACAAGAGGATAATTGATAGATACAACACAAATTGTTGGCAATTGTGAAGAGTGATAACATAGATCACAATATCAAATTATTGCTAATAGTAAAAAATTAATTCTAGAAAAGTTTAGAGAGGTTGAGGGATTTGGTGGTGGTTTTGGAGATAATGGGGCTAACAATGGAAGATATGAGTAGATGGTTGTCAGATTTAGAAGTAATGCTCAGTCTTATGAAGAACCATAAGAAGAATTTGTTTGACATCAATAATAACATCACTCGAGTTGTTCAGCCTAAAACAATTTTGCTTAGAGTTTTAGACCTCATAATAATATTAAATAATAATATAAAAAATATAGAATAATAATATAAAAATATAATAAAAAATGAATATTATAATACTAACATAATATATTTTTAATATTTAAAATAATAATATAATATGTTATCATATATTATATAAATATATTTGTATATAATATTTTTTCTTATTATGCCAGAGGAATTTTTATTAAGGTGCCAACCCCAAAGATTCATCTTACATAGGATAAAAACCCTATTTTACTACCCTAAATTTGAAGGCTACATGTCATCACAGTCAACAAGAGGTGTTTGATAAGGCAACTGAAGTTGAACTATTGGCATAAATAGGAGCGATACACATGGTCTAAAAGTAGCCACCTAAACTATTAAAAGAGTTGATAGTTGGAAGTAGAAATGGGTGAGATGGTTCAACATGAGGAACCACTCTAACGGTAAAAAAAGGTGAAATAGGAGAGTCACTGCTGCATTAAAGAATATTAACTACTATTTAGAATAGCATCAAATCTCTGAGACTACTAGATGAACCCAAACTCACTTTGTTTGGTCTGATACCTCTATATTTTGCATGGAAACAAGACCTTTATTCCTTATAAAATTTTAGTCAACAAGTATAATGTGATTCGAGAGAGCTAAAAAAATGTATGTTGGCATTATGTTTCTATACATTATGCATAGTGATCAAATCTATATTAATTAGACAATCCGTGCATACTAATTTAAGAGAATTTTTAAGGGCCAATGACTTGAGAAGATAGATATTTTTTTGGACCTTCTGAATGGAATGTAATGAATTAGATTTGTCACCTAATCTTGGAAGTGTATGATAAGAATGACAAGCTTACAACTGGTGTGGACAACATGTTCCATGTGACCATCACCTTATCCTAATTGGGTGAATATATCCACAATATTTTTACTAGGTGTCTTCACAGAAACATTTACAACATTGAGTCTACCCCGACCATTAAATACATCGATGAAAGATTGAAAATAAAAAATTGTATAAATCAAGGCCAAATTATCATAATTGGAGAACAAAAACAATGCAAATCCTAGCCACATGCTATGAAAGTTGGAAAATTTCATTAATTATTTATATATAATATTATTACCTATTTATATATTATCTTTTAATGTATGATATATCATAATTTATAAAAAAAATAGTATATTATTTATTTTGATGAAATATATCCATATATTAAAAATAAATGTATAAATAATTCACAAAAAATAGGCCATATAGAAGCACACCAATGTCAAACTAGACAAAGCCTAGCAATAAGAAATAGCAACAACAAAAATAACTAGGTTTCATGTAGGAATAAGTCATAATGACATCATAAGATAAAATATTAATCTGTCAGAGCAAGGTTGGAAGGAGAAGGATCTATATCATTAGGGCCTTAGCCTGAGCTTGACAAGTCATTACCATATGGAATTGGCTCCAATCCAGAAGCTTGACCAGTGTCCTTATATCTTCTTCTTATGTCTGTGTAGGAGAAATGGCTAGAGAGAGACTAGAGAATTTATCCAACATGTCTGACCAACATCTAGTTGGTTCCCCCAAACATTCAGATGCAGAGGAGGAGGAGGAGCATCCAAACCATCCTTCCTAATAGCGGAAGGAGGCAGAGGTTTTCACCCTCGTTGTTGCCCAGGAAGGGGCATGAACTGATAAAGGGTTCCACTATAAGAGTGGCATTGAGATTGGTTACGTTGATGTCCACCTTGGGGTGGTAATACAATTTTCTCATCCAGTCTATGCTCCCTAGGTAGAGACAGAGGAACCCACAGCATAGCATAAGGAGCATCTCCCCAATGGGTGAGAAAGTCCTGGAGATGGCCAAGTTCCATGGCAACTTTATTAGCTTGCACTTGTATTTACAAAAGAACATTGGAAATAATAGAGGACTTGCTCAAAGTTGAAAAATTACAATATGAATAAGCATTGTTAAATAATGCATTATTTCTTTTTTTCCATAACCAAAAGAGAATCTCCCCTCTAAAAGTATGCCAAACTTGGGTATATTTAAAAGACAAGATAGGTTTATCTCCAAGAAGAATATGCTGTAAATGAAAGAATTCATGCTGAAATGCTCTGAAAAGATCATGAATCCATGTCCAGACCATTTGAGCTTTGGAGCAATACTAGAAAAGGTGAGGGTGTATTTCCAAATGGCCACAAAAAGGGCAAGTAGGAAGGGAAACTCCTAAGTGAATGACCCTTTTACCAATAGGTAAGCCCTGATATAAGATATACCAAGAAAAATGATTTAGATTAAGCTCTAAGCAAGCCTCCCAGAATGTATGAAAATGCAAGCACCAGGTACGATTAGAGGAATGCAGACCCCAATGGGAGTTAAGCTTGTCACCATAGACATGTGGGGAGTAAGCCATCCATAGCCAAGCAGGGGTTGTAATTGGGAAACATAGTTTCAACATACCACTTCAAGTCCTTACACCAAGGACGAGTGGAGTGAATAGAAATTTTATGAAGCATTGATGGTGGAGCAACATTAATGATTTTTTGGAAGGATTCTCGATCAACATTGGCTAACTGAAATTTGATTTTCACCTCTTCCCAGAGTAGCTAGGAGTGACACTATTTACAAAACATATCTTGGATAGTATGAATGCTTCTACTAAACAACTTGAGAGCATTGATCCAATGAACCTCGATCAGAGGGACTTATTAAAATTGATAACAGGTTTCCGCCATGGAGAGTGGGAGTTAACAGAAAACCCATCTCGGAACCCTGAGCCATTGCAGAGAAGCCAACGTTTGATCTTTTCCCATTGCTTCCCAAATGCTTTTCGTCACAAAGGACCCTGGAATTTGGATGGGGGATTTGATGATAAGCAAATTGGAGAAGCCAAGCCCTTCCCTAGCTTTGCCTTTAGGCAACCCTGAACTGATGCAGTGTTGGAACAACAATGTCCAAATTTCCTTGCCGTCAATGGCCTGCACAATTCATTTAACACATAATGCACTTAAATATGTATAATTAAATAAAGTTGTCCAAAAAAATTAGTAAATGCTAAACTTGAAGACGATTTAAAAACTGTCCAAGAAACTAACCTTATCAGCTGGACACATTTGCCGCTCATAATTCAAATGCCTACTCATCGTCTGCCATTAATTTGGCATGTAATACGCATCAAATGTTTGGGAGTTTGTCAATGAAAACGTTGATGGTGACAGGTTCTAGCCACGCGCTGGCTCCTAATAAATCTAATCAAACACAGAAAAAGGATTTGGATTTATATGGAGTTGTTGTCAACTTTTCCTCGAAATTTATGTGGTCGTGGAGTTGCTACGTAGTGAATCAGGGATGCATTTACATCAGATAAACAATGCGCAGCTTTTGTTGTCATTGACAAATTTAATATGGTCCATAAAGCTCACTGAAACAACCAGGAAAGTGTACGTGGCAGTAACAATGTACAGGCTGTAACGATTGAAAGTCACTGTAAAAAAATTAACAATGTACAAATTTAAATTTTTTTGGGGTTCGTAATTGCACAAGGAAAGTCACTAGAAAGGATTCCAATATCCAATGTATGAATGGGCGGATTCTTTCCAAATTTTAGAGCAGACTTCTGGCAAACACGGCAGCAGAGACTATTAACAGAAACAATTGCCTATTTAGAAATGGAGGCTGTGGCGAATCAAAGACACGAGCTAATGGAGCAGCTAATGCATATGGCCTATTGTCGTTGGTATTTATGGGCTTCGGGACTATTTAATTGCGTCCTCTCCGTTGCAATTTTACTGTTATTAGGGAGGGCAATAATACGGGCTAAAGGCGGACATGGAGATGGGACCGCCAATAAACAGAAGCTCCCACCTGGATCGGCTGGATTGCCATTTATTGGAGAGACTATCGGTTTCCTTCGAGACGTTAAATCACCCCAACGTCGAAAGTTCTTGGATCAACATTAGCATAGGTAGTACCAATGTTTTTAAAATATATTTAATCTAATCTGATTGTGTAAACGATTGTTTACTGTTGTAATCGCTTAACTGCATCTGTTATGAGCACGCACTTTTTTTTCTTGTGAACATTTGTCTTCTTGAGAGAGTATTTTCATAGTTTATAAAATCATTTGAAAATTTTTAAATTGTGAACCATCATCAAGTTTTTCTCATTTTGGTTGATAAAAATGAGAAAAGTTGGCGAGGAAGAGGTTTTTTTGCTCTGTTAGGGTTTTCTCCATGCACGTCATTGAGTCGGCCCTTGGTTCCTTGTTTGATCAGCCTTGTGTCATACCATGGCTTTAAGCGCTTGCGAGACTTAGCATTTATTGCCGTTTAGGGTTTTTCACATTCGGGTGAGGCCAACCTTTATAATGTCTTCTTTCTATTCTATTCCAGTTATTTTTGCTGCGGAGAAGAACGTAGGAGCTCAGAGCAATGGCTCCCTGCAAGCACCCAAGGAAGTTTGTCCTTAAGGCATACCATGAGGTAATACTTCAGAACCTAATGTTATTTTGCCTATTCCTGAATTTAATTATGCTTATCAATGGTTAGAACAATTTTTTTTAATAAGATATTTTGTTGGGAGAATTCCCTCTGGAAGTATGCTACAGTTGTGGGTTCAAAGTAACTGGGAATCTCATGCCATTAAGTTGGAGAGCATCCAAAACATGACTAAGAGTTTTTTTCTCTTCCGCTTTTCTAACCCATCCCATGCCGGAGGAATCCTCCATAACTCTACCACTTGGTATGTTAGGAACTCACTTATGGTTCTCTCCCCCTAGACACGAGACTTCGTAGTCTCAGAGCACTCTGATCTTAAAGTCCCAGTTTGGGTGGAATTTCCATGACTCCTGATTTCATGCTGGCACTTTATTTACCAAATAGAGTCCTCCATAGGTTGTGTGGTTTATCATGAGCACAATCAATTCTAATCTACTAGACTGTAAAAAAGGGTTTACGTAGAAGTGGACCTTTAGGAGTTTGTGAAAATCTAGGTCAGAGATGTAAGCCACTCTCAGTGAGTCCTGTATATCAACTTGTCTAACATTTGCTTCCGCTGCCAAGCCATGGACCATAAGATAAGGGATTATCCTCTTCAATTGGCTCGAAATAATGTATCCAATGCTCACCCTCTTCCCCCAAGCCCTCTCCTGAAGCTAGCAAGACACCAACTAAGGATGGTTGGAATATAGTTGGGAAGAAGAAAACTCACACCAAAGCTGCAAAATCATTTTACTGCTCCCAAAGGAGGCAAGCTATCTTCGTGTAATGGCCCACAGGAGCAGGTTCCTATTACTAAAGAGCCCTCTTCAACTGTAGCTTCAAAATTGATAAAAAAAAATCTAGGGTGTTCAACACTCCTTTGGATGCTAACGTTGTATCCCAAGGTGTCGAGGCCTCTAGGCCCAATTCTTCACAATCATAGCTAACCACTCTTCTACTTCCTACTCAGTGGGATACACCCAAATGCTCTCTTAGCCCTCCTCAAAAGATTGATGAGGTGGAGGAAGGAGAGTTTCTGGCTAACCCTGACTTGAGGAAACAATATGAGTTCTTAAGTGCCAATAGTGGAAACTTTCTGTAGAATCGATATGATGCTTTAGAAAGGATGGAATTGGAGGACATATCCCTTGACTCTCATCATTTATGAATTGATTTTCATGGAATGTTTGGGGTCTCACAGATCCAAAACGTAATTTTTTTGTGCATGAGTTCAGAAAAAAGTTTCCTGAGATTGACATTCTCTACCTGCAGGAAGTCAAGGTGGTGGATTTTTTTTATCGATGGTTATTAGTAATTTCATCTGGCATGACAATAAAATTCTTCATAGAAACCATATCATAGGACATGGAGGGGTGATCACATTCATTTCTCCAAGGTGACGACCATACTTAGTGTAATATGGTGTGGACCCCACCAATTGACTTGTTTGGGATCTTTTTAGCATTGAAAGTCACTCCTTTGGATTTATTAATATTTATGCCTCAAATGATGCTTTAGAGCATACTCATTTATGGTGATGGATAGTAGATGATCTCCCTGATGCCCATCGGGTATTATGTGGTGACTTTAATATGGTGGCATCTCTCGAGGGCAAATTGGGCCACTTGCCTATGAGGTGGGTAGCTATTTAAAGGGAGACGTGGTTTTACATGTGCACTAAATGGGGCCTTTATGACCCTAATTTACCCTACTAATGTGTAGATGGAATTTGGTACACCTGGAGTAATTTTAGGGAAGGCCCTGCTCGGATTTTGAAGTGTCTAGATAGGGCAATGATGTCTACCCAATCGTACTTCTCTTTTGATAATGACTTTTTTAATCTGATGTAGGTGTTGCCAGATTTTGGGTTTTTTGATCACTCCCCCATTCAATTTCATGTGACATGGTAGTTCACGAATCCCAAATTTCACAAAACACAATTCTTCCTTTACACATCTTTACTCAAGCATGGGTCCACGATGGCACACATTAGGAGAGTTTGGAATTTAGATCTACATCTTTCCCAAGAATTTGGTTGGATTCTCTAGTGGGATGATGCCATTAGGAGGACCTACATTCTGTAGATCTTTCACCACCTGCTTGCTAAAATTTGGAAACACTCCTAATTTGCTACTACCTCAGAGCTGAGCTATACAACTCTAGCTCTAAGAAAAGATCCCTTTAATGAGATATTGTAAGTGAGAGTTGCATCTTTAACACACCGTATTCAAATTGTAGATAAATACAATGTCTGGGGAGCCCAAGTCATATACAAGCTTCATTGGCTTAAAATAAGGGACAAAGATTCTAAGAAATTCTTTCAATTGCTACAAGCCAAAAACTCAAAGCAACAAATTCAAGTCATTGTTGAGCTTGTAACAGACTCACTGAGACTCCTTAGATTATGCAAGATTTTATCCACTATTATCAGTATGTATTTAAAGCTCAAGCATCTTTGTCTGAGTGTGATTTTTCCCTTCAACTATGTCTTTTAGTGGTGTCATGCAAACTCACTCCCATCCAGTGGGTGATTTGTGATAGGCTCCTCATTGTTGATGATTTGCATGAAGTTATGTCTCATATGGCTAATGACAAAGCCCCTGACACTAATGGGTTTCTCTATGAATTATAGAAAACTCTTTGGGATCTTGTGGGTAGTGATTTGCATAAAGTTTATCAAGAAGCATTTTGTACACATTTGCTTGGTAAAAATATAAAGAAAGGAAATATCAAATTCATACCTAAGCAGGGAGATCCTAAGTTGATCTTAACTGACATCCCATCACTTTCTTGAATGTTTCCTATAAAATTATTGCCAAGGTTCTGGCAATTCGACTATGTAATATGTTACCTCTCATTGTGCATCCATAACAAGTGGGTTTCATTATAAGCCATTATATCTTTAATAACAACATTGCTATCTAGGAAGGGATGGATTGGGCCAAATGGTCTAAATAACAAGTTAAGTTCATCAAAATTGATTTTGAAAAAGCTTATGATCTCATTGAATGGCCTTTTATATTAGCTATGCTTCGAGCTCTGGGTTCAGGCCCATGTTCATTCAAAATATTCAGATGCTTTTCTCTGATGCCTCAATGGTTCTCTCCATCAATGGAGTTACCTCAGAGAAATTGACTTATTCCATTCCATTCACCAAGGGTGCCTTATGGGTCATGCCTTGTATATCATTACAACTGAGGGTTTTGGATATCTTCTTAGCAATGCCCAAGCCAGTGGCCTTGTTAAGGGAATTTATCTCCCTCCTAATGAAACTAATCTACATCAAGATATGCAATTTCTCAATGGTCACTTTGCAGATGACTCATTCCTTACCCTTATTGAAGATGAAGCCAATGTGGACAATACCTTACAATGTCTTGAAACCTTAAGACTGACCTCTGGCTCTAACATCCAATGATAGAAAACTCATTGTTATAAGAAATCTTATCTCCCTCTACCAGTATGGGTTGTTAAATTGAGATGGAAGTGGATCCAACATGATGAAATCTTTAAATTCTTTATCATATTTTCTTTTGATGCTTCACCACTTTTATTTTGGCAATATGTTATTGATACAGTTGCTAAGAATCTAGATTACTTGGTGACCAAGTCTCTTTCTTTGGTTAAAAAAATTCAAATCTACTAAAAAATTCTTGTGTCCACCCATGTGTATTATTCATCATGCTAAGTACCTTCTAAAAAATCTTACCAAAAATTGGAAAAATTGCTCTAACATTTCCTTTGGGTAAACTCATCGCAAGGTAAAGTATTCCACAGGGTGGCTTGGGAATATTTCTACTTCACACATGAAGTTGGAGGGATGGGTTTCATCGACATAGCTCGAAAAAGAACTACCTTATGTATAAAATGGATTGTATGGGCCATTGAAGGCCTAGAAGCTTGGAAGGTGTTATTAAGACATTATATCTCTTTTGGGCTACCCAAGGGCAAAAAATCTTGGAAAGGGCTCTACTTCCCCAATTTACTCTTCATCTAATCTCCCATCTAGATCATGGGTTCCTTTGTGTCCAAAAGCATTTGGAAGGCTTGGGAAAAGATTAAGCCTTGGCTTCTTTAGAATAGTTCTAGTTTTCATAACTAGCTCTTCGCCAACTCCCACTCTCTATGGTGGTTTCCCATTTTTTCTTGAAATGAAGCACCCTTGATAGAAGCCCCTTTGATCAATGCCCTCAATTTTTTTTGCAAAATAATTTATTCCATCCAAGATGTCTTCTGCAGGCATTCTCACTCTTGGCTATCCTAGAAAGAGGCAAAAGATAAATGTTGATTAGCCAATGTGGACCGAAAACCTTACTAGATCATGGGTTCCTTTGTGTCCAAAAGCATTTGGAAGGCTTGGGAAAAGATTAAGCCTTGGCTTCTTTAGAATAGTTCTAGTTTTCATAACTAGCTCTTCGCCAACTCCCACTCTCTATGGTGGTTTCCCATTTTTTCTTGAAATGAAGCACCCTTGATAGAAGCCCCTTTGATCAATGCCCTCAATTTTTTTTGCAAAATAATTTATTCCATCCAAGATGTCTTCTGCAGGCATTCTCACTCTTGGCTATCCTAGAAAGAGGCAAAAGATAAATGTTGATTAGCCAATGTGGACCGAAAACCTTACTAGGCAATTATCAATGTTGTCCCTACGGATATACTCCAAAAAATCTTGATCCATTCCACTTGGCCTTGGTGGAAAGATTGGAAATGGTATGTTGAGACCCTTTCCACAATTACACTCCTTGGCTAGCCTATGTTTGCCTCACCCCCCATTTTCCTATGGTAGACAAACTTAACACCTATTGTGGGCTACACTCATCTGTTAAAATGTGAAGCATTCACTTCAAAACTATTTTGGGGGCTTGTGTGGAGCCCAAGCTTGCCCACTTTGCTTGGTGTATATTGAACCAAGGCTTGCCTACTAGCAGAAGACTTGTTCAGCTGAGAGTTCACTAGCCTAC
The DNA here is from genome assembly GCA_037957365.1 of Torreya grandis. Lineage (NCBI taxonomy): Eukaryota > Viridiplantae > Streptophyta > Pinopsida > Cupressales > Taxaceae > Torreya > Torreya grandis. The sequence goes on from JARHVA010001456.1 coordinate 3,235,050, forward strand.
TTGCCCCTTCTGTGGTCACCTTGAGATGATCCCTCAAATCTTCTAGTACTATTCTAAAGATCAAAGGGTCTGGACTTAGATCCATGATCCTTTCAAGCCTGTCCAGCTTGAATTTTTCATTTGGCAGTATATCCTTCTTGGTGACAAACCCACCATGCCCTTCATTTATGTGCAAGTTTGGCATACTTTTATAGTGGAGATTCTCTTCTGAATTTGAAAATAAATAAATAAATATATGTTTAATCACGCTTATATTGATTGTAGTGTTTCTTCTTTGCATAAATTTTCTATCATCTCTAATGTTATTTTATATATTCCAGTCCAAGCCAATAAAGTGGCCATGGAGATTGGGTACCTTCAGGGTCTCCTCTCCCATTAGGGAGATGCTCCCTACACTATGGCTTGGGTTCTATCTTCTCCACCTAGGGATCCCAGATTGGATAATAGAGTGCCTTGAATGCCTCATGGTGGGCATCATTTCAACCATTCCAGGGCTCATTCTCATAGTGGTACCTCATACCAATGTGTTTCCCCTCCTTGGCAACAATGAGGGTTACAACCACTACTTCTTTCCCCTGCTAGGTAGGATGACTAGGGCGATCCTTCTCTTCTTCTATGTCTAAAAGCTTAGGGGTGCCCCTTAGAGGCCATGTAGATGTAATGGATAAGTTCTCCAGGCTCTCTTTGGTTATCTTGCCCACTCAAACACAAGCAAATGATGATACAGATGCTACCCAAGTCACTGGCTGGGAATATTTTGTAGATGACAATGATTTTTCAAGCTCAAACTGGGGTCTAGATGATATGGATCCTCTACCTATTGGCCTTTCTCTTGCTACCTAAAAGTTATCTTTTTATGACTTTGTGATGTACTTGCTTGTTTCCAGGCTCTGCCTAGTTGATGCTTTGGTTTTGCTCCTAGGCTCTGCCTAATGTGTCATGGCATACCCTCATACTACCTTATTTTTTTATGAATTATTTGTATATTTATGTTTAGCTAATATATGGATATATTTCATATAAAAAAGAACATTTTTCTCATCTTGATGATGGTTCACAGAACATGATCTAAAATATTAAATTAATAAAAATTCACATAATTTCAATCCAAAATTTTCATTTTAACCAATCTTCCTTTTTGAACTTTAGGGAAGGTATAATCTCCCCTGTAGCTCTACCCTAGAACATAACCTAGAACCTGCCCTGAGGGTGCTTAACTAGGACTAGCCGAACTCATGTGAAAACTGATCAATTGAGCATTTAACTAATATTAGTTAGGGGAGCTCTTTTTTATTAGGATAGATTTAGGAAAGACATTATCTTTTTGTTATACTGAAATGGTTAATAGTTAAATTATTTTTAATATTTATTTATATTTATTGGTTCATAGTTAACTAGAATATGATATTTTATTCCTCAACTCATTTACAATTTAATTTCATAATAAATTAAGAATCTCAAACCTTATCAATGAGATATGCAATTATCTTTTATACCATATAAGATTTGAACCCAAAACCTCCTATTTATTAAGGAGTGCTTTACTCCTAAATTAATCGTACTCTTTTTGATCCTCACTATGAATTCTATTGGCAATGATTCTTAATGGCCCCCTTTCATAGCTGAAGCAATTAAGCTTATTGGCCTTAAATTGTTTATATCCATTTTATAGAACATTATTCATATATAGATGGCTTAATTGGAATTAGAAATGCAAGTATGGGCCAATTTTTAGATGTAATTTGTTTATAAGAGCACGTACAATTGTGTTGGTGGATCCAGAGTTCAATAAGTATGTCTTGCAAACTGAGGGAAGGCTGTTTTAATCTGAAGTATCAACATGTTTTAGAAATATTATTGGAAAATATGGTTTTTTGACGGTCTAGGGATGATAGACAAGAGAGAATATTTATTAACATAATATTATAAAATGTACAACCATTGAATTAATTTGTGAGGGGTGGATTGCTTAATTTATATAAGGGTAGAGACATCTCAAGAGAGTTAAGCTTCTAGACGGGAATAGTCTAGAAAGGAAAATATTCTAGAGGATGGAAGAATCTAGAAATTTGGATGATTCTAGAAGACAAAATATTGTCTTACATGAAATAAATATTAATCCAACATCCCTCTATATTGTTTATTTGGGTTACAAGAATTTAATATGGGCCTTGATAATTTGGCCTGATTACATATCCATTTACAAATCACATTAATTCACTTAAGGCTTCATACTTAGTTTAAAAGAAATATCTATAAGATGTAACATGTCTCAAAATTTGATAAGTTTAACTACAGATAATGCTTTAGTGAATATATATTTTCAACATGGTCTTCTGTTCCATAAAACTTTAGCTCCACCACCTTTTCATCTATCAATTCACGAACAAAGTGATAGTGCACCTCAATATATTTTGATCTAGCATTAAATACAAGTTTTTTTTTTCCAACTTTATAGTGCTTTGATTATCATAAAATATAGTAATTGGATGATCTTGAGGTAGTTGAACTTCCTAAAACAATATTTTCAACCACATAGATTCTTGAGATGTTTTTAAAGAATCAATGTATTTAGGCTCTATAGATAAGAGAGACACTGTAACCAACTTCTGGCTACTCCATGAGATTGGACCTGAACCAAGGTCAAATATATATCCTGAAGTTGATTTTCTATCATCTACATCACCTGCATGATCTAAATATATATATCCCACTATGGTGGGTTCACCTCCTTGTTTATATTTGATTCCAAGTTGATATGTTCATCTTATATACTTTAGTATTCTTTTGGATACTTTCCAATGGTCAACATGAAAATTTGACATATTCCTAGAAATAATGCCAACTACATATACAATATCTAGTCTATGATAGTGAGGTACAAGAGATTACCAACAACTTGTCAATACATTATTCCATCTACTTCCTTTAGATTAGAATTAATACCCAATTTTAAGCATGGTGTACTAGCTAGTTTACACTCAAGCATCCAAAATTTTCTTAATACATCAAAGACATATTTGGATTAAGAAAGCAATATCATATCTTCTTCTTTCCATAATTGCATACCTAAAAAGTAATGTATTAGGCCTAAGTCCCTTATCTAAAAAGCCTTTATAAGTTGATCCTTAGTGTCTAAAATGCATTGCAGATGATATCCTGCAATGATTAAATCATTAGCATACAATACAATAATAACAATATATCTATAACTGGGCTTCACGTACATATCTGGATCAACTTTACTTTTTGTGAATCCTATTTTTAAAAAGTTCTCATTTATTTTGGAGTACCATGTTCTTGATGCTTGTTTAAGAACATATAATGACTTTTTCAATCTACAAACTAGATGTTCTTCACCATGTTTAACAAATCCAAGTGGTTGATGCATGTAGATTTCTTATATTAAGTCACCATGTAAGAAATCACTTTTTACATCTAATTGATAGATTTTCCATCCAAATTTTATAGCTAAATAAACTATTGTATGAATGGATGTCATCTTATAAATAGGAGCAAAAGTTTCAATGAAAGAAATAACTTTTTTTTGTGAGAATCATTTGGCCACCAACCTTGATTTATGCTTTTCCACATCTCCATATGATATGAACTTTCTCTGATATGTCCATTGGCAACCAACTAAATTCTTCCCTTTTGAAAGGAAACACAACTCCCAAGTGTCATTTTTCGTTAGAGAATCATATTCATCTTACATAGCTGCATCCCATTCATCTTTTCCTTTTGCCTCTTCATATGTACTTGGATCATCTACCTGCATCACTCTAATCATAAGAGCATAATTAAAATAAAAAATCTAAGGGACTTCTTAATATATTTCCTCAATAATCCTTGTCTTTTCCATGTTCCTTCCATCACTTTCACTTGATGCTTCTATTTGATTTTGAGCTCCTCTTTTAGATGAAGAGAAATCTTCATTTGAATCACTAATATCAATAGATTTGTCTTTCTTGATTAGAATTAGAAAGGAAGTTGGTTTAGGGACATTATCATTTTCAATATCTTCATCAAATCACACATTTATTTTGATATAAATTTCTTTTATTTTAGGATTACAAAACCTATAATTTTTGATTTCTCACTATATCCAATCATCATGTATTTTTCACTTTTCTTGTCTAGCTTCTTTCTTTTTTGATTAAAAATGTGAGCATAAGCACTGAAACCAAAAACATGAAAGTGAGAGACAATAGGATTTCTACACTCCAAGCCTATTCAGGGGTGTTATTCATTATTGCTATAGTGGGTGTCCTATTTAAAAAATACATAATTGTATGAATTGATTCATCCCAATATTTAGTATCCATTTTTATAGAATATAACATGCATCTAGCCATTTACATTAGATTTATATTCTTTCTATCGATAACCCCATTCTATTGAGTTGTGAATGCAAATATAGACTCTTTCTTTATACCATTTTATTTGCAAAACTTTAAGAAAACATTGTTAATATGTTTTGTGGCCCTATTTATTTGTATTATCTTTAAATGTCTTTCATTTTGTATTTCAATTAAGGCCTTGAATTATTTAAACTTAACAAATACCACACTCTTATTTTGTAGTAAATACACCCAAATTATTCTGATATAGTCATCTATAAAAGTGAGAACATACCTTGACCCAGCATGTGATGGTATCTCAAATGGCCACATTATATCACCATGAATTAGATGAAATAAAACTTTAAATCTCCATGATTTTTCATGAGGGACTCTTTCCACATGTTGCTTTCACATAGATTAACCTTCACAAATCTTTTGATTTTGAAATATATTTGGAAGTCCATAAACCAAGTTCAACTTCTTCATAAGCCCAAGGCTTTGATAGTTGAAATGTCCCATCCATTCATGTCATTACCTAATCATGTCAATATATTTTTCAATGATACACACATGACTATCTTCACACTTCAAAATAAATTCGTTAAACATATATAATTCATTCTTAACTTTCCTAATTATTGTAACTTGAAAGTTGTCATTTACAATTTTGATTAAACATTTATCCTTGTAGATTTCTATATTGTATTTTTAATTTGCAATTTGAAAAACATAGAGAAGATTAATTTTTAAATCTATAACTAGCTTCATCTTTTTGAATATACCATAGTCAACATGAACATTACCAGTTACTTTAATGTCTAATATACTATTATTTCCCAGAAATAATTTTTCTTTAGTGCTATCATTGCTTAATAACTCAATTTCCTCCTCATTATGAGACATATATTTTGTATCACCAAACTCAATGACCTAATCATCTTGATAAGAACTATTTGATTTGAGAGCCACACATAGAGCATTAATTTTAGAGTAAATCATATTTACATATTTTCTAGACTTCCCTTCTGAATGATTTAGTGTCTTATAATATTGATTTTCATGATGGCTTAATTTATCACAATAATTGTATTTGATTTTATGCCTTTCTTTGTGATAATTGTTATCCACAGAGGAATCATACATGGTGTATTGCCTCTAATTCTTCTCTTTTTACTTGTCATGAAACTTTTTATAGCCAGGCTTTCCCTTTATCACAAACAACTTGAGAATCATTACTTGAAATATATTTTTCCTTCGCTAACTGGTTTTCTTCCTATATAAACTTAGCACAAATTTTTTTATCTATAATAGTAGTTAGCTTACCAGTATTATCTAAACTTTTTATAAATGGTTGATATGATCTAAGAAGACTTTATTGTATTATTTGTACAAAATATTTATCATTTATTTTCTTTCCAAGAGAAGCAAGCTCAATCTTCTTTTTATTTATTTTTGTTAGGTGAAGCACCAATTCTTTGTATTTTTTTTATTCATATTATACAATTCTGTAGTAAGGGTCAAGATCCATACTTATTTGTATTCTTTTGATTCATATTATACAATTCTGTAGTAAGGGTCAAGATCCATACTTCACTTGAATTTTCATAATTTTTTTTAAAGTAAGTCATATTTTGACACCACTTCATTCATTTTGGACTTTTGGAAAGATTTCATTAGAAAGTGTAAGCTTTATCTATGTCTTTACCATCTTGTTTTGCTTGTCTCAATTACCTTAATCTTTACTAGTAACTATAGATCTTTTCTCAACATCAAAAACAAGTTCATAATAATTCTTAAATGTTAGAAACATCTCTAAATGTGAAACCCAATCATAATAATATTTTCTATTTAATTTAATTTTCAACAATAAAATTACACTAATCTCAATTATTAATAAATCCCCTTACAGTAGATATAAATCATTTATCAACAGAGACTTCTTTAGATTTACAACCCCCTGTTTAAAATGTGAGAAAAATAATTTATAAGCACTTTTGGAAAAAAAATCTTTTATCACTTCGAAAAGAATTCATACATTTTTCAAAATTTATTATTATTTTACCCAAAAATAAATCTCAATTGCCCATTAAAATGGCTCGCCCATCCACCATTAAAAAAACTTTTCATGGATCCTGCTTTCATCAAACATACCCAAATTAGAATAATGCAGGGAAGTTAAATGTTTACATCATAAATAATAATATTTTCTTATTTTATTCTATTTCCAACAAAATAAATATTCATTAAATGAAAGGAAATTAAAGAATAAAAAAAGTGCTTCACACAACGGATGTTAAGTGAAATTAAATTAAATTTGATAATTTGACCTTTACTTTTCTTCCTGTAACAAGCTTCGATCCTTTGTCTGCAGGCTATTGTGTTTCACTGTGATTCAACTGAACCTGCTTCCCTGTAATAATTATCAAAAAATGCAAATAAAGGAGATTAAATAATAAAAAAATGCTTCACCGTGAAACATGGCAGCTTGTAGACAAAGGATCGAAGCTTGTTATAGGGTTTGTGTCAGAAAGTAAAAACATATAAAAATAGAGAAAATAGAACACACACAGATAATAACACATTCAAATTGCTACAGCAATCAGGGAACAAGATTTTTAATAATCTTCTTGATCTTCTGATCTTCTTGATTTTTTCTTGATCTTGTTCAACTATAATACTGCCCCCATGGGTCTATTAAATAGATTTGAAAAACTAAGAATAATTATAAAAAACAAACCAAAGACTAATTTTAGTCTTTACATGCAAACTGCAACTCTAACAATTTAACTAACTATTTGTTAACTAACTGATAGTTAACTTCTACATGCATGAGGAGTGGAGAAATTAACTTTAGTCTCCAACACTCCCCCTTAATTTCTACCAAAAACTATTTCATCATTTACAATGCCTAAATTTTGTCTAGTAGCCTCAGCTAGGATGCTTTTCTTTTGCAGAATACACTGCCTCTCATGCAAAATACACTGCCTTTCAAAATACATCACCTTATATGTGGAATACACCACCTTGTAAAATGCATTGCCTTACATGTGGAATACACCACCTTGTCTTCATACAAAACAAATACAATTGCTCAATGAGCGTTCACTCAGCGTTTAAGACTAAGGAGTAGCCTGTTGAAAGGATATCAACGGACATGCTTATGTCCAACACTGCAAGCTTCCTACTTGCTTACCTTTTTTTCAACCGATGCTTAACTGCTCAGGTTTCCTCCCAGGACTATACTGGGTTCTATCCACGTTGGTCTAGATTTGCCAACAATCAGCCTGATCTTCAGACACTTTGACAGCTTCATTCACTATTCAACACACACACTTTCACAGCTTCACTCGCTATGTAACAAAAGCTCTACGGAGCTCATATTTTCAAACACGGCACTGCGGCCGTCCATGATATAATCTGAAGACAATGAATGATTGCATTTCTTGCATAACACAGAAAACATACGCCTTGTAAAACTAAATATAGACAACAGACAAGAAACAAAATAATAAACAAATAAAAAACTTTTGATTCCTTTTATTTTTGGCATTCGGATCAAGCTCTTCAGAGCAATCTTCTGTGTAATACACCTCTGGCTTGGGCGCTTTTTTGTTTTTGGTTCTTCGTGCCTCCTTGGCCTTGTCTAGCAGGGCTCGAAATGACGCCAGTCAAACATCTTCACAAGAAATTGTGACTGCTGCACTTTTCCTTTCACGGCTCTTTCTAACCTGTGCTTCACTCTTTCACTCCTCCTTTCTTGCTGTTTCTTCCTTTATTCTCTGACTGCGACTGTTGTGCGCTTCTACTGATTGCACAATTCTGCAATCTCCACTTCTCCTTGTGCTTCTGCTGCACAAATCCTTACCAGGCTCTGATACCAATTTGTCAAAATATAGAGAGCATATAAAAATAGAGAAAATAGAATACACACAGATAATAACACATTCAGATTGCTACAGAAATCAGGGAACAAGATTTTTAATAATCTTCTTGATATTATGATCTTCTTGATTTTTTTCTTGATCTTGTTCAATAACAATACTGCCCCCATGGGTCTATTAAATAGATTTGAAAAACTAACAATAATTATAAAAAACAAACCAAAGACTAGTTTTAGTCTTTACATGCAAACTGCAACTCTAACAGTTTAACTAACTGATAATTAACTGCTCCATGCATGAGGAGTGGAGAAATTAACTCCAGTCTCCAACAGTTTGCATTTTATAATCCTTGTACTTTATGTTTAGGATTTTAAAACAAAAAATTTAAAACTTCGATTTCAGGTTTAATAAGTAAATTATATGACATTTTAATGTTATATGAAATATTAATTAATAATATTATATTATCATTATTAATTTATTATTTTTTGGGGGTTCAATTAACTCTTATATATTATTATTGAATATAAGTTGAATAATCATTAATTCCCTTTAAAAAAAAAATAGGATGTATTGTGTTCTATCAAGAGTATTGAGTATTAAGGACTCCTTTTTTTACTTTAGAATTTTGAAGAGTCGAGTTTTGATAGATTATTTGTCAACCAACATTCTCTATCAACTCAATTTAGTGTCTTTGGCTCTTATAAATTATTACTAAATACAAGTTGAACATTCAATAGTTCTACTTTATTTTAAAATAGGATGTATTGGGTTCTATCAATAGTATTGGGTATTAGGGACTCTTTTTTTATTTTGTATTTTTGGAGAGTCATATTTTGATAGATTCTTTATAAATCAGTGTTCTCCATCAACTCGACTTGGTGTCTTCTTGAAAACAAGTTGAACAATTATTGGTTCTGAAGGTGAGAGAATAGAACAAAAATAAGAAAACAAGAACTGAAACCGATTGCTACTGCAATTCTTGAAAATAAAATTTTGTTGATCTTCTTTTTCTTGCCTTACAATTTTGTGCCCAAGGCATCTATAAATAGATTTGAAAGCAAAAATAACTGAAACTAAACTGATTGCTTAACTGTAGCTAACTAATCCTCTAACTGCTTGAACTAACTGATCTCTAACTGTTTGTTAACTAATCTTCTAACTGCTTGAACTAACTGATCTCTAACTATTTGTTAACTAACTGAATGTTAACTCCTGCATGCATGAGAACTGAGGTGGAGCTGGTAGTTAAGTTGTGGATGGAAAAATTATCTCTAGTTAATCTTGAGTTTCTAACACCCCCCCTTAATTTCTACCACTAACAACTTCAACATTTACAATGCCTAAATTTTGTCTTAGATAATAAAAGGTCTCCTTTGCTAATGCCTTTGTTAATATATCTGCCAATTGATCTTTAGATCTCTAGAATTACAGATGGATTTCTCCATTATTCACTAACTCTCTGATAAAGTGAAATCTTGTATCAATGTGCTTGCTCCTCTTGTGAAAAACATGATTTTTTGATAATGCAATTGCTGATTTGTTGTCACAAAAGATTGGTGTTGACTCCTTCTATGCTTGTAATAAATCTTTCAATATTCTCCTCATCCAAGTTGATTGACATGCTACTGATGTGGTTGCTACATACTCTGCTTTAGCTGATGAAAGTGTCACTATAGGTTGCTTTTTGGATGCCCATGTGACCACACCTATGCCTAAAAGAAAGGCATGTTTAGAAGTACTCTTCCTATCATCAACGCTACCTACAAAATCAATATCAGTAAAACCAATCAAACTAAAATCGTTAGTTTTGGAATATAAAATTCTATATTCTATAGTTCCTGCCACATATCTCAATATCCTTTTTCCAACTTGCCAATGTGAGTCTTTCAGTGGCTCCATGAATCTTGAGATTAAACTAACCCCATACATGATGTCTGGTCTTGTAGCTGTAAGATACATCAAACTACCAACTAGTATTTTGAATGTTGTAGAATCAACATTAGACCCTTTGTCTTCTTTGATAAGTTTGGTCCCTGTAGCAACTTAAATCTCAAATCAACATCTTAAATCTCTTTAACACATATTTTGCATATTTAGTTTGATAGATAAAAATTCCTTTCTCTGATTGTACTACTTCTATGCCCAAAAAGTACTTCATTAATCCCAAATCTATCATTTCAAATTCTTTCTTCATTGCTGATTTAAATGTGTCTATAGACAAATTTCTAGTGAAAATCAAATCAACATACAAACACACAATCAAAATCTGACCTACTTTGTTGATTTTTATGTACAGTGTAGGCTCACTATTGCTTCTACTAAATCCATTATTTGTCATATATGAATCAATCCTGCTATACCATGCTCTTGGTGCTTGCTTGAGACCATAAAGGGCCTTCTTCAATCTGTAGACTTTTTCTTCATGTCCTTGCACTTCATAATCTAGTGGCTATTTCAAATACACTTCTTCATCTAGAAAACCATTCAAGAAAGCTGATTTGACATCCATTTGATATACATACCAATTATTTTGAGCAGCTATTGCTAAAACCATTCTAATAGTATCAAGTCTAGCAACTGGAGCAAATGTTTCATTATAGTCAATTCCATGTTCTTGTGCAAAACCTTTTGCTACTAACCTTGCCTTGTGATTTTCAACATTTCCATCTGCATCAAATTTAGTCTTATAAACCCATTTGACTCCTATACAATCCTTACCTTCAGGTAGATTAGTTAGATCCCATGTTTGATTTCTTTCAATAGCATTCATTTCTTCATCCATTACTTTTATCCAATGTTCCTCATTAACTACTTCTTCATAATACATAGGATCATGAGTGAAAAGAGCAAAATTTGAAACCAAATCTAATTTCTCTTCTTCTTGATTATAAATCTCATTCAAGTTTCTCATTTTCTTACCTTTAATTTTTGATCTTAAAGTAGCAAGAGTTGGATCTGATTCATCACTTACTTGTGAATTTGGAGTAGGATGACATGCATGTCCAGATAATTCACCTTGTTCAAACCTCCTAGGTGTTCTTATTGGAGTGCTTGTTCTTGCTTGTGGAGAGGATTGTCCACCTTGCAAATTTTATTCTTTAGATTCTTCTTCAATTTGTGGAATTGGTGCTTCAATTGTGATGGTGCTACCATCCCATGCTTCTTCTTCCTTAAATTCAACATCTCTGCTAATAATCACTTGCTTTGAAATAGGGTTATACAACTTATAAGCCTTTGATTCTTCACTATAGCCAATAAAAATGCATTTCTTACCTCTATCATCAAGTTTTCTTCTCAATTTAGATGGTATAAGAGAATATGCTATACAACCAAAAATTCTGAAATGATGTACACTATGTTTCTTACCACTCCATGCATCTTATGGAATTCGATCTTTGACAATCTTTATTGGGCTTCTATTCAGAATATATACTGCACATGCTACTGATTCTACCCAATATTCATTTGACAAGTGTTTGGCTTTCAACATGCTTATTGCCATCTCCATGATTGTTCTATTCTTTCTTTCTGCTACACCATTCTGCTGTGGTGTGTACCTTGTAGTCAATTGCCTTTTGATGCCATGATATCTACAAAAATCTTGAAATTGATTAGACATATATTCACCTCCTCTATCTGATCTAAGTACCTTGATGTAATGGCCACTCTACTTTCCAACCATAGCCTTGAATTCTTTAAACTTTCCAAAAGCTTCAGACTTATTTTTGAGAAAATAAATCCATGTCTTTATGCTAAAGTCATCAATGAAGGTTAGAAATAAGTACTACCTCCAAATGATGGAGTTTGCATTGGTCCACATAAATCACTATGGACTAGCTCCAATATTACCTTTGCTCTATATGAGGCTCCTACTAGAAAGCTCTCTCTATGCTATTTTCCCAGAATACAACTGTCACATGAACTTTCTGGCTATTTTATTGGTGGTAATCCCTTCACCATATTTTTATTCTATAACAAATTCAACCCTCCAAAATGTAAATGTCCATACCTTAAGTGCCATAGCCATGATTGGTCTAGATGCATGGTTTTGAAGTGGGCTTCCTCTTCTCCTTGGATGCACTGAATTCAAAGAGGGAACATCCGATTCTTGGTCATCTCCACTTTTCCTCTCAACCTGTCACTTGGAAACTTGTCCAGTATTGTGCAAACATTATCCATAAAGGATACTCTGTAACCTTTCTGTACTAACTATCCAATAGTCATAAGATTATGCTTTAGTCTAGGTGCAAAATAAACATTAGGTATAAACCTTCTTTCACCATTTTTTGCCAAAACATTTATTACTCCTTTACCCATTACATCCACTTTGATATCATTTCCTAATTTCACTTCAGATTTTAAAAAATCATTAAGACTAGAAAAAAATTCATTATTCCTTGTCATATGATTACTGCATCCACTATCTAAGAACCAAACATCTCTAGCTATTTCTTGAGTAACATGACAAGTGAGAAATAAGCTTCTAGGATTAGAACTAGATTCACCTGGATTAGAACTAGATACATTTGTGTAATTAGCATTCTGCTTGTCCACATATCCTTGTTTTCTTTTGCAGTCACTTGCATAATGTCCATATTTTTTCCAGTAATAACATTGAATATTATATTTATCAAACCTTTGTGAACTTTGTTGGAAGTGATTGTTACCACGTCCTCTATTGCTATAGTTTTGATTACTATTTTGACCTGATTTGGATTGTTCCTTCCAGTTCTGCCTCTACCTCTTCCTCTAAATTTTGACCTTCCTCTTCCTCTTCCTCTGCCAAATGATACCTATGACTTGAAAGCATTCTCAAGAGAAGTATTGTTATTCCTATTCATATTGGATTCATGTGTTAACAAAGAACCCATTAATTCATCTACTGATAATTGTTCCAAATCCTTGGTTTCCTCAATAGCTACAACTATTGCATCAAATTTACTAGGTAAACTCCTGAGTATCTTTTCTATGATCTTCCAATCCATGATAGTTTCTCCATTAGATCTAATTTGATTCACTATATTCAAAACATGACCCATAAACTAGTCTATAGATTCTGATTCATTCATTTGAAAATTTTCAAAACTTCACCTAAGAGATTGCAATTTAGAATTTTTTACCTTTGTATTACCTTTATATGTAGTCTCCAAGATTTTCCATGCCTCTCTGGATCTCATTGCTACTGCAACTCTAGAAAAAATTGATTCATCCAGTCCCTATTGAATTATAAATAAAGCTTTTGCATTTTTTTTCTTGTTCTCTTTAAGCTCATCCTTTTGTGCTCAAGTTAATGCCAGATGGGCAGCCTCATCCTGTGGTTCTACAAAACCATTTTCTACCAAATCCCAAACTTATTGTGAGCAAAATAAAATTTTCATCTTAATTGCCCAAAAATCATAATTCTTACTATTAAAAATGGGAATTTGAGGCTGAGAAATATTGTTATTCATTGCCATGTCTTATGCTTACAAGATTCTGTTGTTGTTGCTACAGTCTTTCTCCTCACTAGATCTTATTTTCAACACTCTGGTTCTGCACAGTCCCTGACTAATACTGCTGAAACATTTCAAACAAGAGCTTCTTTTTCAACTTATTGCTTGGCAGCACTTCACAACTCATTGGACAACACCTTTTTTTTAATAGACAAAAAATAAAGAAAATTTTATACCTTGCTGTGATTCTTTTTTTAAATAAACAATGATCTCTTGATTTTTTTTTGTTTTTAAATTTCCACGGTCTCCTCTTCTGCTACAATCTCTCCTTTAGCAGTGTGCAGGGTCAAACGCCTTGACCAATCAATTTTTTTTACACGAGACTGCCTTGCGCCCCTTTCACACGGTCTACCTTCTTCACTCGGTGATCTACCTGGGTTATGATCTGTCGCTCCTCCTTCCTTGCTAGATGCCTATTAACCTAGTGCTTCACTAGGACTTCTTCTATGACTTGCAATTTGACTGCACTCAGAATTACATTCTACCTGAGCACTTATCTGACTGTGCACTTTCCAGTTGCATTTTCTTCTGCTAGTACAATTCAAATGTTTTGTCTTTTATTCAACTCTACAGGCTCTCCACGTCCCTTCAACACTCCTGCACTCCCTGCTAGCTCTGATACCAGTTTGAAGGTGAGGGAATAGAACAAAAATAAGAAAATAAGAATTGGAACTGATTGCTACTACAATTCTTTAAAACAAAATTTTATTGATCTTCTTTTTCTTGCCTTACAATGCTGCGCCCAAGGCATCTATAAATAGATGTGAAAGCAAAAATAACTGAAACTAAACTAATTGCTTAATTGTAGCTAACTAATCCTCTAACTTCTTGAACTAACTGATCTCTAACTATTTGTTAACTAATCCTCTAACTGCTTGAACTAACTGATCTCTAACTATTTGTTAACTAGCAGAATGTTAACTCCTACATGCATGAGAACTGAGGTGGAACTGGTAGTTAAGTTGTGGATGAAAAAATTATCTCCAATTAATCTTGAGTTTCTAATAGGTTCTACTTCATTTTAAATTAAGATTTATTAGGTCTTATCGAATACTAGAGGCTCATCCTTTACTTGGTAATTTTATAAATTCAAAGTTTGATAGATTCTTTGTAAACTAGCATTCTTCATCAATTCTACTTGGCCTCCTCTATAACCATTTAATTTTTCATTTATTATCTATTATTTTCATATTATTCATCTTTAATTGGGAATTTGTCACTTGTAGATTGATCTAAACTTAGTGGAAATTTTTTTGGAGGACTTACCTTCTCTTCAAAGAGATGGAAAATATCTGTAAGGCTTTCCACAATTTCGTGGGATCTATCCTCTCCTTACCTCCCAATATCCCTGGAACCTCTTATGCAAAAAGAATTCAGGTGTGCTTGCCATGCATTATAGCAATTACTTCTTGTTAAGAGGCTTTTACTTATGTATTTATTCTACTTTTTCTTTATCACTTCACTGGGAGATATATTTAAACTATAAAATCTATCTTGCAGGGTAAGGCAACTATCTTAAATATTTTTCAAAAGTGTATAAAAGAGGAGACAACATCCATAGGTGGTCTGTAATGACCTGTTGACCAAAATTTTGAGAGAAGGCAGTTTTTTAGAAGAAATTATTGCAGATATAATACTATTTTTTTATTTGTAAGTTTTGAAACTTCATCAATGACAATGGCATTTTCTATAAAGTTTCTCACCGACAATCCATGAGCACTGGAGGAGCTAAGTGTGAGTGATTTGTTATATGGGTCAATGTAAGTCAATTTTAAATTATGTAGTTGAATACAAAAATCATATAACATAATCTGATACACTGCTCAAAACCATCACCTGTATAAATATAACTTTAAATGTCATTAAAATACAAATAAAAGACATGATGACTTCAATTTTTTTAGACTGTATTAATTTTAATGTTTTATTTAGTAAAAACTACTGCAATATACTGCTAATTAGATGAATGATTATGGATAGGGAAGGCTAAGCATGATGCTCTCTTGAAAGCCAAAGGGAAAGGCAATGTAAAGCTAACATGGAATGACTATCAGCCAATCAAATTCATTCATTATTGAGAACATAATGTAATCTCATTTATAATATTTTATACCATCTTTCATATCATACTTTACTTATAAAGTTGAAACTCTCACATAAATAGTGGGTGTGAATAGAAGCATGGCCAGGATTTGGGATTAAATGTGATGGTCATATGAACATATTTATGTTTTTTAATTGTAAAATACAATCAATTTGTTTTTAAAGTAAATCTATCAAATGCAGGTTGAAATTTTAGAGATATCATAAAAAACTCAACAAAATTATAAAAATGTATATATTATTCTTAATTTTTATTTATATTATATTAACATTTGAAGGATAACTTTTAATAAATGGTCATCATCAAATTATTTTATAACAGGCAAGCCCGACCCTCAAATTTAGTCATTATTCTGACTATTTACATACACCACCCTCAAAAGTGGTAAACAACTGAGCATATTTCGCTAAACATCACTAACTATGTAAGATCTTCCAAATTTGATGGGGGCTACTAATTTTTATCTATCTAATTAACTTTTGCAATAGCGAGGAATAAACAAAACACTTCATTTCAGTGGCACTACTTCCTTCTTTTTAGGGAAAGAAACAATGGAAGAGCAACCCACTGAAAGCAAAATGGATATAAAAGAACAAGAAACCCCTATACAATTAGAACAAGGAAAAAATTAGAAATTTTTAGATGCCCTTAGGGAAATATAAACACTTAAAGCATGGATTAGAGAGTTAGATGCAAGGAGAATGGATTAGATGCCTTGGTTAGGGTGGAAGAAGAAGAGAGTAGATATCTACAAGTCCTTGAAGTTCAAACTGAAGTAGAAAAATATTCTATGGTTGTAGGAAAGGTAGAAAGGACATTTTAATCTATTGCCACTCAAAATGAACAAACTTTATCATCTATTTCAATTTAGACAGAAGGGTAGAGTCACGTGGAATTGTTCCTTAAAAGAAATGCTAAAATTTAGACATTACAACTCTAATGGAATAATTCGTTAAGCCTATTGAAGGAAGAAAATGAGGCTTTGAAGAAGAAGGATAGGGAGAATGATTCACAACTCATAATATTGAAACAAAATGTTGAGGATATGAGCCAACTGATAGTAAAACTCATGAATTATAGACCATCTATAAGGGTCTATGTTTTATATCTTGAAGAACAATGGATAAAATTTTCATCTATGAGAACTTATTGTGATCATCCAACCTTCGTGAGTGATCCACATTATTTCTTTGAGTTATATGACAATGACACTCTATAAGATAAAATACAATTATGAGAGTTTTACATACACAATTATGTTGTTCCCCATGATTTAGAGTGCAACCCAAAATTGTATTTGGGTGATGTATTTTGAGAGCCTTTTTTTCTTATCTTGTTAATAAGAAGAAGAGGAAAATAATAAACTAATTACCATGTAAAATAAAAGGAAACCATATTAATGATTATAAGAGATGCTACTCAGTATGATATCATAGAACAATAAATGATGAAATTGATGAACTTAAAAGAAGCAACTGTCAGAACTAGGCAAGAAAAAATTGATTTTCAAAATAAACATTTAACCTTAATACCAAAAAAACAAAAGAATAAAATAATGCCTCCATAATATATGGAATGAATTGATTCCAAAGTTAAAAAATAAAGATCAATTCTCACATTATATCTACAGGGCAACATTCAATAGGGTTACCGAGGATAATGATTACATAAGAAGAAAAAGGTTAAGTTGGATTGTTATAACCTACAAACTCCTTTCTAGTTTCCTATTCTATATTGGAGAGGAAATGAATAATTTGATGAAAAATTTAAAGAGAGGAAGTCTATAAGGATAGAAAACAAATTTTTATTTTCACATAGTAAGGATCAAGTGTGATAGAGCTAGTTGATTTCATGACACTTTGCTCATTTGTACAAAAGTTTAGGTTGCTTGAGTACAAACAACATGCTTAGTTGGGGGTGTGATGAGCCATGGGAACACATATTTTTATATTTACTATAACCCATTTTTGTTTACCTCCTGATATTGTTTCTAAACATACAAATTTGGATTTTAATACTTTCTTTACCACTTAGTATTTAATGAATATAATGTATATGTCTTTAAGTTTTATGGCTAAAATTGTTGTTTCATGAATTAGGATTATATCATATACTTTTATTGTTATTTTGGATTTTAATATTATTTTGGATATATGAGTGCATGGACACAATCAACTTGTAACAACTAGGAAAGCCAACCCATAGCAACTAGGTAGGCCTGCACATAACCCCTATATTAGTTGATTCTTGCAACCCATAGAAACTACTAGGTTAACTGTTGCAACCATATCAATTATTAGGTTGATGATAACAACTTGTAATAAAATCTGATGGATCCCATAGCATCTATAAAACTAAATTGATAACTAAATAACATCCTCTAACAATTGAAGGCACAACTAGATAACCCGTAACAACCACATGACATTTGTTTGAGACTATAGCCTAACCAAAATGGTTCAACCATGAAACAAAGTAGTTACACCTGATGACAAGTGATAGTTATTCAAGTATGGATACAAATTCCTTGACCTAAAAAGGAGTATGATAAAAACTAAAAATGCCACCATTAAATCCTTCCCTATGCACCATATTTATATATTATTACAACCATGTAACTAAATTTCTTTATTTTATATAAGTCCATCTGGTTTATCATGTAGCTTGAATAATATATCTTCTTAGATTCTATTTTGGCAAATAAATTATCCTCCAATATTTGAGATAATTTGGTATAACTTATAATAGATTTAGAATAAATAAAGAATCATTGTTATTCTTGATGCACAATATAATTTTTTATAAAATATTTTCTATAGCAATACGCACATTGATACAAGATATTTAATGAAAGAAGATTTGGTTTGATTTAAAGAACAATTATATTAAAGGGAATAATTGGAACTCATCTATGATCAAAGAGAGTCCTAATTTTTGGTAAAGATCATGAATTATGCATACACATAATATTTTTTAAATTTTATCAAATATTGATGCTTTCTATCTTGTAGGAACCTATTATGACTGAATCTCTCTAAGTGCACACCTTAAGGGGTGCACTAGGAAAGGGGTGGAAAGACCATTGGTGCTGCATAGAATTATTTTCCTTTATTTCTACTTAATATCAATCCAAACAACTCTTGAAAACCATTCCTTACGATATTACTTCTATTTTGCATACTCCTCCAATATTTTCCCACTTTACATCTCTCTTTCCTCACCTTAAGCCCCTTTCAATAGTCTGCTGTACTACATTGACTGGGTTGACCTTGTATTATTTTGGGTAAAATTCATTAAGGGTCTAGGTTAGATCTTGGCTGACCTAGCCCGTGATTTAGTGAATTTTTTGTCCATAATTGTACTAGGGCGACTGGGTGGACCCTGTCAGTTAAAACTTTTGAAAGGGCTTAAGGTTAAATTCTCCTATATATGCCATATCATTTCATCATTATTAATGAATGAATAAGATTTATTATTTTCTTTCCCTTTTTTATAGTCTACTCTTTCACCATTTTACTTGAGGAGTCTTAGATTAGGGTTTTTACTTGGATAATCTAGTCTCATGGAGAAGACTTGGATGCTTTGGCCTTTTTTAGTGATCCTTACAAACCACAACAACCTCTTACAAAGTCCTTTTGGCCAAGGGATAGATTGAGTCTTAATGGGTTCATCTTTTAGGTAAGTATTCTCTAACTTTGCTCTTCTCTATAGTAGATAGAAGTAGCATAAGTATTAGCTTCAAATAATATTCTTTTTCTTATTCATGTATTAAGGTCTTACTCATACATAACTTAATTGAGATTCTCCTATTCATGTTTGTTTATTTACTAACCCACACTTTGTGCCACAATATTTGGTGAGCACTAGATTAGACTTTATTTGTTATTAGTTTAGTGAATATAAAACATATAGATTAGTTAGGGTTATTGTATGATTGTGCTTGACCAAAGGATTTAGAACCCTCCCTAGTATGGTTTATTGTGATAAGAGATCCCTTAATTGGATCTAGCAGATCCCCATATTGATCATGTTCTTGATTATCTAATGTATCCCCAATTGCTAAGGATTTAGAAGAAGGATTTCAAAAATCCTTAAATGAAGAAATTTTGGAGAATTTTGAACAACCCATAACTAATACCACAAATATTTAGTGCGAATATCATCCCAGCTTTGAAACATCATGATCAGAAGAAATGGCTCTCTAACAAAATCAACAACTTGCACAACCAGGAAGGATTTTTTCCTTTCCTATTGTTGCAGATCCTAATGATCAAACCCCCATGAAAAATATTTCACTAGCTAATCTACCAAATTTTTGGGGAAGATCTACAGAAGATCTTGATCAATTCAAATTTGAGTTTAAGGTGCTATGTCAAACCTATGATTACACAATAGATAGCTAGAAGTTAAAACTATTTCACTCTACACTTAAAGATGTAGCTATGAGATGGTTCATGGGTTTACCTAGTGATTCTATTAGAACATAGGATGACATGGAAATATAATTCTTGAAAAATACCAAGATTACTGTTGAGTGTGAGAAAGAAAAGAGGATTTATTCAAAATCAAATAGAATGGGGATGAATCTTTAGAGGATTATTTAGATAGATTCATGTTCACTCATAAAAGAAGCAATTATCCACTCACTGAAGACATTCAAAAATTGGTTTTATTGAAAGGGTTGGATGAAGATACTAGAAATGCCTTAAATATGATTGAAGGTGGAGATATAAATAAGTTGGCTTTTGATCAGATTTTTGAGCTTTGTACCAACTACTCTCGAATGAAACCTGGAATTAGGAAAGGAAGGTTTGGGAAATATAATGAAGTGGGTAAGCTAATGGAATAATTTGCTAATCTAAAGATAGATATCCTGGTTACACTAAACAATACATTAGATGGCCTTCAAGCTAAGGCAAATACAATAGAACCCTTAGCAATCTACTATCTTAAGTGTAGATAGAAACACACCCTTAGAGACTACCCCCTAAATAGAACCAATGTTTCATCATGTGGGATCTGTGATGTAATAGATGATGATACCAAACTTGCACCCTTCTACCTATTTTAAAGAATCAAATAAAAACACAAGTCCAATCCACTGAAGAAGTAAATTATATTCAGAGAAAAAATTTTGCCTCACAAAATGAGGTGCAAGGACAATTTAATGCAGGAAACCTAGTTAATCCATGGATTGCACCATGGAATGTTTTAGTTGCTTCACCTTTTTAGAATCAACCCCAAATTCCATCAATCCAAAATCCATGGGCAAGACAAGATTAGATTCCAAAACCCCCATGGATGATGCCACAACCATATAAATAATAGGTACCACAATAGAAATGGATACCACAGCCATATCAACAATGGAATTAGCCATGGAACCCACAACCACAATTCACTCAACCAAGAAGACCACTTCAACAACAAACTATTATGCCACCCCCAGTTATTCAACCATAAAGACAAATCAATCAACCCTCAATGCCTGCACAACCAATAGCAAATCTAAAAAATAAACAACCAACACCTGTTTATGTTAATAAACAAGAAGAGACAATCAATGTTGGAGCTATTGAGTGTTCAACATACACTTAAGATCAGGAAAAACCATACAAAAACTTTTAGTTCTCATTTCTAAGATACCTGATGAAAAATAAAAAATAGACTCATCTCAATTAAACATTAGAGAGGCCAAAATCAAAATAAACCCTGAAGCAAACAAAGAAAAAACTACTACCCCAGTAGTTCCTTTTCCTAAAAGATTAAAAGAAATTGGTATTAATCCAGAATTAAACTTGGTCCATGAGTTGCAAAAGATCAATATTGAGGTACCCCTTCTACAAGCTATTAGGGATATACGTAAATTAAACAAGATCATCAAAAACCTTTGTATCAGGACACCTGGGAGGAAAGAAAAATATCCAAGAACCGTTCATGTTGATGGAAAAGTTGCTGATTTATTAGCAGGAAAAATATTAGTTCCAAAATATGCAGATCCAGGAAGCCCAACGATCACAGTCACAATTAGAGGAAAAGAAATTCCTTATTTCTTGATAGATTTGAGAGCATCAATTAATGTTATGACAACGGATCCTCTCCATACATTGTCTCTTATGAGAATGTAACCCACAACTACCATTCTTTAAATGGTGGACCAATCTGTAACTAAACTAGAAGGGATTATAGAAAATGTTTAATTACTAATAGAGTCTTAGGAGTATCTAGTAGATTTCATGGTCTTGAAATCCAAAACAAAGAATCTAGGATATCCCATAATTCTAGGTAGACCATGGTTGGCTACTGTAGTAGCATTAATTGATTGCAGGTTAGGAGACATGACCATTTCTAATGGCTTAAAATTCAAATGCATTTCTTTTTATCCTCTTGCAAAACCATCAACAAGTTACATACAAGAACTTTGGGTGGATGAATCAAACAACACAATAAACAAGATTTTCTCATTAGCTATGATCACAGTTAAAAAACACTTAGAAGAATTGAATGGAGACATATACCCAGAATCTACAGACTCTACCAGTCTGAAATCTATAGATTTTACCAGTCCAAAAGCTACGAACTCTTCTAGTTTAAAAGGTACGAACTCAGCCAATTCAAAAAATATGGACTGCCTTAGTTTAGGATTCTTGGGTCAGATAGAATATTCTAAAACCTCCACTTCTACTTCTTATATTGTTTATTCATCATATGATCATGGATTGATTTAGGAAAGTGTGTAGAAATTGGTAAAACAACAACAAACTCATTTCTTAGATGCATTCCATTATTCTTTAGTAAGACTGATTCCTCTTGAAAAAGAGTTTGTTGATAATGTAACCATGTTTCATAAGCTAGCTCCTCATCCATGTCCTTTGAACTCATTGATTAGTGAATTCAAGAAAATAGAATCCAACTACCTTAGGTATAAAACCAATCATGGTATTACTTGAAAATATTTTAAATATCAATAGTTAGTTAACAAATGAAGAGGAAGATCAACTTTTTGAAGTATTGGAAAGACATACCAAGGCTTTTGGTTGGGATTATACCAACATGAAGGGAATTCACCCCAAAATATGCACTCATCACATTCACACAGAATCTATCAAACCGATCAGACAACCACAAAGAAGAATAAACCCAACATTAAAGGAGATAGTCAAAATAGAGATCCAAAAGTTGCTAGAAGTTGGGTTTATTTACCCCATCTCAGACAGCTAGTGAGTTTCATCTCTGGTAATTGTGCCCAAGAAAAATGAAAAATTAAGGGTATGTGTAGATTATGGAGAACTAAACAGAGCAATACTAAGAGATTACTTTCTTCTACCTTTCATTGATCAAGTTCTTGACAACTTGTAGGAAAAATATATTTGTCTTTCCTAGATGGGTTTAGTGGGTATAACCAAATAATGGTAGCAGCTGAGGATCAAGATAAAACCATATTTACCCACCTTTGGAAAACTTTGGCTTATCGAGTACTTCTATTTGGACTCTCTAATGCTACATCAACCTTCCAAAGAGCATTTCAGGGAATATTCTTTGACCTTATAAATGACTGTATTGAGGTATATATGGATGATTTCACCATTTATGGTGGAACTTATGAAGAGGATCTTACCAACTTGAAGAGAGTATTGATCAGATGTGAGGAACATCAATTATCTTTGAGACATGAGAAATTTTTGTTGATGAAGGATGAAGGAATAGTGCTGGGACATCATATTTCTACAAAAGGCATTCAAGTAGATCCAAAGAAATTAGAAATAATCTCCAACTTACCCATTTCACAAACACAAACTGAAATTAAGAGTTTTTTGGGACATGCTGGTTACTATAGATGCTTCATAGATAATTTTATCCAAATAGCTTGCCCTATGTTTGCTTTGCTTACAAAAAATAGTACATTAGAATGGAGTGATAGTTGCCAGCAGGCCTTTGAGACCATCAAAGCTAAATTTGTTACTGTTCTAATATTGAGAGGACCATATTGGACTAAGCCATTCCATATATACATAGATTCTTCCAATAAAACACTAGGAGCAGTCTTTGGACAAATGGATGAAGAGGGTAACATGTATGCTATATATTATATTAGCAAAAACATGACACTTGCTGAAAGAAATTACACCACAATTGAGAGAGAATTCCTAGCTATAGTCTATGTAATTAACAAATTTAGACACTACATAACAGGCTATATGGTATTTGTCTATGAAGGCCATTCAGCTATTAGATATCTTACCAATAAACCAATTGTGGGATGTAGGATTATTAGATGGTTGTTGCTCTTACAAGAATTTGATGTTACTATTATAGATAAACTAGGTAAGTCTAATGTAGTTGCTAGTTTCTTATCAAGAATGAATACTATAGGAGAAGGAGAACTAGTGAAAGATGACTTTTTAGATGAACAATTATTTTCTATTTCATAAAAATATCCATGGTTTGCTGATATAACTAATTGCCTCGCCACAAGGAAGTTTTCTTTGTAATTTTCACAAAAAGAAACATTTAATCAAGGAAAGTTTTTATTTTAAATGGATTAATGGAATGTTATTTAAACTTGAACCTGACCATGTGTTTCACAGGTGTGTGACAAATGGTGAAGCTTATGATATCATCAGAGCTTGTCATGATGAACCAGGAGGAGGTCATTACATAGCTCAAAAAACCATACTTAAAATCCTAGGAGCAGGATACTATTGGCCTCACCTTCATTAGCAAGTAAAAAGATATGTTAGACACTGTGATGCTTGTTAGATAATTGGATAACCTACTCTTTCAATAGATATGCCTCTGCACCCTCATCCTCAATTGGTTTTAGAACTATTTGAGAAATGGGGAATTGATTTTATAGGCCCTGTAGATCCTCCTTCCATAGGAAAATAATATCTCTTAGTATGTACAAACTATGTGACCAAGTGGGCATAAGTGGAAGTATTAACTCATGTAAGATAAGAGATGGTATCTGATTTCTTATATTTCAAATTCATGCAAAGATTTGGTACTCTAAGAGAGATAATCTTAGATCAAGGACCGAATTTCATGTCAAACATGATAAATCACTTCATGCAAGTATATCAAACTCAACATAGAAAAACATCTCCATACCACCCACATGCTGATGGGCAAGTTGAAGTCACCAATAGAGAACTAAAAACCATTTTAACCAAGGTTATTAATTCTAATAGAAAACATTGGGTAGATAAGGTACTAGAAGCTATTTGGGCCTATAATACTACTTGGAAAATAACTATATTTTTAACTTGTATATTGGTTTATGGTAAGAAGCCTTTATTCTCTATTGAATTTGAATTACAAATTTTGAAAATAACTGTAGAATTAGGAATTGAATTAGAAGAAATATAGAAATAAAGATTCTTATAGCTTAATCAACTTGATGAAATGAGGATGGAAGAACTACAAATAATTGAATTGGTACAACATCAAAGAAAAGTTTTGCATGATTCACAAATCAATCAACAGAAGTTTCAGAAAGGAGATTGGGCATTGTTGTTTGATTTCTAATTTCCACAGTTAAAGGAAAACTACAAATGAGGTGGTTGGGACCTTATCAGATTGAGGAGGTCTATTAAAATATTTCTATTAAGCTAATACCTATTGATGATAGTAGAAAAGATATGTTGGTGAATGGACATAGATTGAAGCTTTATTAGAAACCTCTCGATAAAGAAGAATTTATTTAAAAGGTAAAAGATCAAGTAGTTGTTCTGGAGAGCTCTGCTTCTTTTAGAGAACATGATCCTTGATAATCCTCTATTAAATTTAAAAAAATAAAAATAAATAAATATCAATAGTGAAAATTCTTCCAGGGACACTATTGACAATGCATGCCTAGAAAACTAGCTTGCTAGTTGGCTATGCATTGCAATAAGGAATTTGGATAGAAAACCAGCAATGGCTGGTCAAAGGGCAAAAAAAAGAAAAAAAATTATAAGAAAAATAAAGAGTCTCATCATGTCACTATGATTGGTCATGTTGACTAATCCATGCAAACTTATTTGTACAGAATAAATGGTGAGCAAAGGATAAATCTAAGGCCAAAGTAAGTAAGACATATTTTTATTTATCTATGTTTAGTTAACTAATTATCTTTGATTTAATTAAGACTTATTCTATAGAGATGACCCAAATTTTAATCTTTCAAAATGGAATGACAAGACACATGCCATAATGAAAAAGCATGCAACTAACCTGCCAAAGGTGTGTGGATAAGAGTGTAGCTTTGATACAATGAATTGAGTTATCAATCATAATAATGATGAGACGTCATAAAAGAGATTTTAAATGAAGTAATGAATCACTGTCACCATCAAAGTGAAATGTCATCATTTCACCAATTTATAATAATAGACAAAATGGCTGGTACACTCCATAGAAATGTGTGGCACTTAACTGTATCAAGTCATCATATAAAACTATAGACTCATACAACTATAGCATTTCATATGAACCATTTTATTTATATAGACTTTAACAAAAGCTAGTCTACAAATCCTCAGTGACTATTGCCTACTGATTTCAACAAAATATTGGTATAAACCCCAATCAGAGTTAAAGGAATAGAGTTGGCTATAAATCTACATAAAAATGGGACAGAAGATGAGATCAAAGCTGAAGAAAGTAGTAAAGTTTCATAAAGACAAAGCTTCTATGGCATTGTTTAGAGCCAATGGTTGGCTACCTTTCATTGAAAATTTATAGGGTTTCGATGAAACAATGGTAAGTGAATTCATCACTAATCTCACCCTTGAATTTTCAATTGTGAAAGACATTGGTATTCCTATTACAACTCAAATTATAAGCCACATTATATAAGTTCTAGAAGAGGAAATGAGATCTATATGTAGAATTTCATTTAGTGATTTAATTAGTCAATTTAATGGTAATGAGCATAATAGGACTTCATGTCTAGTTGATTCTAAGAGAAAATCAAAAGGGATTAGTATAAATTCACTTCCTAAAACCTAGAAATCTGTAGCCAAGTGGGTACTCAAATATATCATTTGTGAGGGGAAACACAGTCTTTTAAGGGGAGACGCCATGAAAATGTTAATACACCTTAAGCATAGAAGACAAAACCCTTAGTACAAAATTAACCTCCCATCCTTCTTATATGGTGATCTACAAATTATGTCTATAACCCCTAATGCTACTCTTAGGCATCATGGCCTCATTCATCTCATTATCCAACATCACTTCCTTCAGCAAGAATAAGAGGTCTGGGAGGAATTTCAGAGCAGTATAACACAACAAATTCTAAATCTACCTACACAATAAACCTCAAATTCACTATAGTAATGTTCATCTCCATCTGCTATATCAACTGAGAAAATAATGCCAAGGAAGAAATCACAGACTATAGTCCCAACAGAAATCCCTTCTTCTTCAAAAAGAATCACAAGGTCTCAAAACTATGAAGTTTTAAGGTCCCCACAAGAATATCATGAATCTGTAGTGCAACCAATTCCTTTATTAGGAAGAATAAAATTGAGATGAAAGGTTGCTACATAACTTGAGAAGACTGAGGGTTTGATGGTTGTGAAGGAAATACAACCAAGGCTTAAATAATGACTAAAATAAGGAGAAGGCTCATTTTAATAGATGAAGATGAGAAAAAAGCTATAGATATTTTAGATAGTCTTAAAATAGTATCTCATTCCCCCATACATCAAAATATCCCTACACCTATAGATGTTGAAAAAATTCCTTTCGAAAGGAACTCTCCAATCATAATGAAGGAACCAATTTTAGAGGAAGAGCCACACATGGTAGAAAAATCAAGTATTGCAGAACAACCATCTGTTTCAGTTGAAACTGCAATGGATAAAGGGAAAATTGTATGTACCAATGAGAAAGGTGAATCATCTAATCTAAATGATCCTATTATGCAATTAACTTTACAACTTTCTCAAGCTTAAGCTCTCAAACAATAACAAATAACTGACATTGCTGACTTGATCAGTCAATTGCAGAACAAGGATCATCTCAACTCATTGTTGGTATATAAATTAGACACAACATCTACTGATCATGTATCAGAAGTTCATAGATTAGAGGAAACAATAAAGGAACATGAAAGTAAATAAATAGATCTTTGGATATATGTAGAAAATTTGAAGAAGGAAAATAGGAGATTTCAGAGTTTGTTAAACTCTTCCAAAGCCCTTGATATTTCACCTTCTCGTCCTTAGGTATTTGTTGGCCACAGTGGTCAAATAAGATAATTCATGAGAAGTTGCAATTGGTTGACAACATGGTGGGGTATCATATTCAATGTGAGTAGTTTCTTTGATAAACATAGCATTGCAATCTTGGAAATGGTATGGTCATTAGGTAAAGAAAGTATTGGATTAACTTTAGGATCAATGCTAGCAACAAATTTTTTGAAACAAGGGGCTTTGGTTTTAAACAAACCTACTATTAACCCTAACATTATTAACCTAGTATTAACCCTAACATTATTAACCTAGTATTAACCCTAACATTATGGTACATAACATCATTAGTTATCTTGATGCTAAGCCTGTGCATAAAAAACAAAAGAAATTTCCACTCAAGGTTTTCACCTTATGTCACAAAGAAATCATCAAGTTACTCAATGCTAAATTTATCAAACTAGTGGACTATTCTAAATGATTTTTTAACATAGTTCCCATTAAAAAAAATGTTACTATGGTAATTTGCATTTGTATTGATTTTTGAAATCTTAATCTTGCTTGTCCCAAAGATAACTTCCCTTTACCTTCAACAAATGCCATTGTTGATTCCAAAATTGGTTATGACATGTTATATTTTATGGATGGCTTCTCAAGTTTCCAATATAAGATAACTTTCAACACAAAATGCGGCACATATTACTATGTTAAAATTCCCTTTAGCCTCAAAAATGTTGGATCCACTTATCAATGAGCAATGACTCATATATTTCATAATATTATCCACAAAATTGTTGAAACTTGTGTGGATGACCTCATTGCTAAATCCAAAAATTACAACACCCATCTCTCTAGTCTTGCTAAATATACCCAAAAATAGTGGGGTCCCTATTTAATCAAAGATATTCTTGGTCCAAATACCTATCACCTTAAAACCATTGAAGGCCATGTTTTCAAAGAACCCGTCAATGTACAATTCCTCAAGAAGTATTTTTCCTAAATCTTCCCTTATTTTCATGCTTTCTATATGCTATCTATCTAACACTTTTTGTAGGATACTTACATGGTCACCCTATGTAGTAGTTCTCTCTCTCTCTCTCTCTCTCTCTCTCTCTCTCTCTCTCTCTCTCTCTCTCTCTCTCTCTCTCTCTCTCTCTCTCTCTCTCTCTCTTACAAGCCTTAGTCTTTCCTTTTTGGTCTTCTAGTTTCCCCTTTTTCTCATGAATTGCATTGTAAAATCATGGAGAAGACCAGGTCTTCCTTATGATGTACTATAGTCTTCCTTATTTTTATAATCTCTTTTACACACTTTTTGACACTTGGTTTCTATTTTGTGCGTTGCAATGTAAGACCATGGATAGGACCTGGCCTTCCTCACAAATACCATATTTTCCCACATCCTATTTATTTATCCATGATTTTTGATACCTTCATGGCTTACTCTTTCATGAGTTGAAGTGTAAGACCATGGATATGACCTAGACTTCCTCATGAAATTACCATCTTGTCATTTCCTTTTCTAGAATGTGTTTTTGATCCTTGTTCTTAGCTTTAGATTTTGCTTCTTTTGATAGATGGAATTTGCACAACAAACTATGTTAGCATGTTTTATTTCATTTCACTCATTCTTATGATAAGAAATCACACTTTTCTATCATTGTATCCATTTTTCACCCTTCTATCACATTTTTTACTATATGACATAATTCAAATTATTTCATGTTTCATTCCTGTTGATATCTTTTCCTTTCACTCCACATTGGATAAAACAAGGTTAAATTCAAGATATCACTTTTATTTTACCTAGATTTATGAGACTCTTAGACACCATGCTCTCTAAAGTTATCTTTATTAGCAACCAAGTCTCAAGTATTTAAATGAAAGTCATATTTAGCACCCATGTTTGGTTTTCCAAATTCGTATGGAGGAAGAATAGAAACAACCATCAAGAAATTTAAAAGCCAATTCATTTGAAATAAAAGGCAATGATATACAAAAGGCAACATACAAATCTTAAAAGTCAATATCAAATCAAAATATGTTATTACAAGCACATCTCCTATCTCTAATCAAAACTCAAACTCCATAGTTGGCCTTAGATAGATTCGAGGTCCATTAGGGTGTGGTAGGCTAATAGATTAGAATAAGATAATTCAACAAACTCTATGGTGATAGTTACTTTCTCATTTAAGTACCCAATCTTCATAGTATACAAATGACTTTGTAAGGGGTCCTAAGGAATAGAGAACACATTGTGGGAAAGTAGGTCCATTTTAATTTTATGCATATAACCTTCATGGGATGATCTATAAACTTCATTTATTGACCTAAAACTTGTGTGTCTAAGAGATTTTCTTCAAATTCCTTAAGGTCGATAGTCCTCTTGTTTTGACAAACCTAATTTTAGTGTCTTGAGTTTGATAAAGAGTTCCTCTACCTTGGTTTTTTTTCATTATACCCTCCACCCATTTCATTTCCCCCTTGATAGTCATCTGTGATTTCAAATATGTTTTCCCTTCTTCTCTACTTATTTCTTCTTCATATCTTAAAAACATGCTAGTACTGCCTTGTTTCAGTTTTATCTACCCTTTGAAAAAAAAACATGTTTGAATAATTATGGATTACTTTCTTTACACTATGGCTCTACATTTCTAGATATGTCTTGATGTGGTTTATTTTTACCATTTATCATTGTTATACCATCCTTTTTATGGACACCTGAGTTTATTTCTAATTTTATGTACTTTTTCCATTGTTGAGTGAGGTTGGATTGTTACTTCTCACTCACTAATGTTGTTTTCCCTTTTATGCATCTTTTTTTATCAATGATTGAGTAAGGATTGTTACTTCTCACTCATCAATTTTGTTTTACCATTTTTGGCTTGTCCATCTTTGTTTAAGTAAGGATTATTACTACTTTCACATTAATGTTTGATTACCATCATTTTTTCTATGTATTCTTGGTTTGAATTGGTGAGTTTGCCTTTCTTACTCAAGGATTATTCGTTTGAGTTTTTCAATCTTTAGTAGCCTTGGTTTTCTAGTTACCTAAATTACTCTAAGTTTTGACTTGGTCATTTGGTCTAACATAACGCTTGTCACCCCAACTTATTAAATGTCCAAGTACATCCCATCTACATAGCACTATTTATCTTAGCTTTCCTGAATTTATTTATTTTTTATCTTTAGTTTTGTATTCTTGGGTTTGTCAAAAGTAGTATCTGCATCCTCCATAATCAAAACTACAAACATATCAGACAACCATCCAATGATAAAGTATGTCACTGTACGCATACATTGATTTTTTAGTTATGTCACCTTTAGTCATTTAATTTTAGTTATATTTTATTTAAAATACCACAACTTATTTTTAGCATCAAAATTATGTGTTACTATATTCTTTTCGAAGCACCATCCTCTATTTCACCTTTAGTGACACATGATGAGCTTCGAGTGGGGCATATGTATACACATAATATTTTTAAATTTTATCAAATACTGATGCTTTTTATCTTATAGAAACCCGTCAAGACTCAATATTTATAAGTGCATGCATTAAAAGGGTGCACCAAAAAAGGGTTGGGTAGACCATTGGTGATTCACAAGATTGTTGTCCCTTATTTTTACTTATTACCAATCCAACTAGCTCTTGAAAACCATTCCCTAAGTTATTGATCCTCTTTAGCATACTCCTCCAATCTTTTCCCACTTTACATCCCTCTTTTCCTCACCTTAAGCCCCTTTTGTTAGTCTATTGTACTAGGTCAACTAGGTTGACCCTGTGCTATTTTGGGTAAAATTCATTCAGGGTCTACGTTAGGGCTTAGCTGACCTAGCCCATGACCTAGTGAATTTTTATCCATAACTATACTAGGTTGACCCTGTTAGTAAATTTTTTTGGAAGGGTTTACGGTTAAATTTTCATATATATACAAGATCATTTCATCATTATTTATCAATGAAAAAGAGTTATTATTCACTTGTGGTTTATTACAATCTACTCTTCCACCATTATACTTGAGGAGTCTTTGCTTAGGGTTTCTACTTGGAGAATCTAGTCTTATGGAGAAGTCTTAGATGATTTGGCCTTTCTTAGTGACGCTTACAAACCACAACAACCTCTTTCAAAGCCCCTTTAGCTAAGGGAGAGATTGAGTCTCAATGGGTTCATATTTTAGGTAAGTATTCTCTAACTTTGCTCCTCTCTTTAGTAGGTAGAAGTAGTATAAGTATTAGCTTTGAATAATATTACTCTTCTTATTTATGTATTAGGGTCTTACTCATACATTAATTAATTGAGATTCTCCTATGCATGTTTATTTGTTTACTAACCCCCACTTTATGCCATAATCTTTGGTGAACACTAGCTTATATTTGACCTAATATTAGTATAGTGAATATAAATCATAGGGATTAGTTAGAGTTATTGCATGATTGTGCTTGACTGGAGGCTTTGAAACCCTCCCTAGTATGGTTTATTGTGATAAGAGATCACCTAATTTGGTCTAGTAGATCCCCATATTGGTCATGTTCTTGATTATCTAATGTATTTCTAACTGAAAGTGTAAGAATGATCTATCTTCTCTAAGTTAGGAATTATTTATAAACATGATGCATTTTTGATTGCATACAAACTGTTAGTATAGCTCTTATTTCTTTTTTGTGAGTAAGTATAATTCATGTTTGAGCTATATGCATGCTCAATTCTTAAATTAATTCAATAAGCCTTTAATATTTGTATGAATATTATTAATTCTTAAGGAAGCTTCCAAATATATAAAATAAGCACATTCATTTCCTTTCTAAAAAGTGTTCATTTCAATTATAGAAAGTGTTATTTCATTTCCAAGTATTTTAATTTCATGTAATTTACTTTATTTAAGAGTGTTTCTTATACGTAAGAGTGTTTCCTATACGTAAGATTATTTCTTGAATATACAAAAAGAATGAATGTTGCATATATAATGCTAACATCTTAATAAGCTTAAGGACCTTGGGTTGATAATCAATAAAAGTATCATAGTTAATAAACCAAGTGGTTTCCCCTCAAAAGAGGTTTCTCGAGTTGTATACAAGATATTTGTCATGCATTACTTTATTTGGTGGTTTAATTTAGAATTTCACTCCATACTAGCAAGGCACCAAGTCCATTTAAATCTATAAAAAATATTGAAATTCAACTATATGGAGGTGAGGTGAATGTAGAGAAGATAAAACATTGACTAGCTCAATTTATAGTATACTTTAGTTTACATCAAATTAATGAGTCTCAACAAATCTCCTTTACAAGGTTAAAATTATCTAAGGATACATTAACTTGATTTTAGAGTTATGTTCCTTGTATTGGTGAAATATTAATACATATGCACATTTTATTTAAATTTTACATAATTTATTTAGCTTTGTTGACTTGGTCTAATATGCACGCTTCCTAAGCTTATATTAGGGTAAATGACATTCAAATCTTAACCACTTCATCTTTCATGTGCCTATTGACATGGAATTTGACATGCACATGTCTATTACATAATAAAAAATAAATTTGGGCTAAAACTCTTGCTTTTTTTATATATAGACCACTTCTATTTGTAATTTTTAAATTAATCAATAATAAATTTATTTACTTGTTTTATTTACAATATCTTGTTTTATTATTGCTTATTTTTTGCAATAACATTTAACATTTCTAGAGTGAGTCATAACTATTTTGTTTTCTATTTCACGGTGTTAGAGCACGGTTCTCCTAGGTTCAACCCACATTTTAGGTTTCCAAAATCACTCTTTGGGTTTGTTTTATTCATGACAAAACTCTAAAGTTAGAGATTTTTATAAGTTTTTTATAATTTTATAAATGTTTAGATTTTTTTTAGTGCATGTAATTATTTTATATGAATATCATTAAAAAAATAGAATTATTATTATTATTATTATTATTATTATTATTATTATTATTATTATTATTATTATTATTATTATTATTATTATTATTATTATTATTATTATTATTATTGAACTTATGATATATTTTTTTTTCATTTTTTGAAAATTTTGATTTGTAGGACAATCAAGGGGAAATATAAAAGATAGTGATATTTTTTAATTTTTTTTTGCAAAAACACAAGTCAAAGTTTACATCACTGGATTTATCTCTTCAAGATATTTTAGAAGATTAATGGTCTTAAAAAAATGGAACATCAAGGCACTCATGGGAAGTGTTTGAAGGTGAAAGACAATTTAAAGGGTTTCATTTATTAGGGGGTGCACTCCTTAAATTGTTTTGTTTGAGATCCACCCATTTATGCCACCATAAACCTTGTGGCCAATATTGTCAACACCACTGCCACTTATATGAGTCTCAATTCTACCATTTTATTTCATTAAATTAAATATTTGTCAATTTAGTTTTTGAAAGTTTGTTTGCCATGTTGGTTGTATAAGTTTTGTGAAAGCTTTCAATAATGAATAAGTTGGGGGTTACATTCCCCACAAATGATTATTTAATTAAAATATTTTAAAACAACCTAAAGTACCCATGTGACCATTTGTTTCAGTTTTTAGTCCCTAAAGGCTCACCCCTCTCCAATTAACTTTCTTTTGTAGCAACACACTTTGGAGGCTCATATTTTTGAAAGGCCTAGAAGGGTGTTTTTTTTCACTCTTATTATTTTTTCAAGATCTTCACAATGTCAGGGTCTATTTCTCATTTTTGTGTCTCATTATGTTTTTTTAGATTACAATATTTTGTTAAACTTACCAATTTTTTCTATTTTTAAACCTTAAAATAGCCATATATTTTTATCTATACCTCAGATTGACTTGTTGTTTGTTTTTGAAATTACACAATTTTCCATGTGATTTGTAGTAACAACTTCATATTGGTTCATTTTGTATCAAGATTTTATTTTTAGTATTTGTTTTTGTAATTTAGTACATGTAAAAATCTATAAAACTTTGTTGTAACTACATTAGAAAAGTAAAAAGAACTCATGTATAAAATGATTATTTAAATTTGTATATGAGGATTCTATTAATGCATATTTTCATTGTACTTGGACTATTTTATAAAGTGCCATGGGAGTTGGGTCATGTTTTTTCACAACCTTGTCTACCTTCATGTTTGTCTACCTTGTTTCACACAGCCTTGCCTTAGTTTTTGGTACTACATATGGAATATTAGGCATTATTATTTGGGCCCACATATTTTTGTTGTACTCACATTATTTTATAAAATACCATGGGGGAGTTGGTGTGTTTTTTTATAGCCTTATTTACCTTCATGCATGTGTGCCTTGTTTTGCACACCCTTTATTAGTTGTAGGCACTACATATAACATATTAAAAATTATTATTTGGGCCTTCATATTGTCATTATAATTGAACTATTTTATAATATGCCATGGAGAATTTGTTATGTTTTATCCATAGCCTTGTCTACCTTCATGCGTGTACGCCTTGTTTCACATACCCTTTTCTTAGCTTCAAGTATTAAATATGAAATATTGGACATTATTATTTATGAATTTATTAATCCTTGTTTCTATTCTTCATTGCATCTATTTCCTTTTTAGGCCTAGTTGCATACATATTTTTTATGCTAAACTTATCTTTAATTGGCATTAGGGGATGAGGGGTTGGGGTGAGTGGGGAGACAATGCAGGGGTTGTTGTATTATGGCTAATGATTTATTATATTCATATTTTAGTGAGCTATGTATATAGTATTTATTCCTAAATACTAGGTAGATGCAGTGACTGGTTACCCATGCATACTGGTGAGATAAGACAAGTACCATAAAGAATGTCTTTGGATTCTTTTTAATGGAAGATTCATTCTTTTTTTTCCTATTTATAAATTTGACTTATATAAAATATGGGACATCTATTTAAAAAATACACCTTCATCAATTGATCAAGGTTTATGAGAATGTCGACATTGTGCCATCTGTATCTTCAACATGCTCTAGCTTTTGGTGGTTTGAGTAGTGTTATTTTATCTTACTGATGCCAATTTATATATTTCTTGGTCTTGATATTTGTTAATTATTTCATTGGATTCCTATCTCTTTTTTATCGTAATCATATTTGGAGGATTATTTGATCCTAACGTCATTGGAAATTCTTTAGTTATATAGTTTTGTGGTTATTCTCTAGAAATTACTTCTGTAACTTCTTTATATAAGACACTATTTCATCTAGAAAGGTATCTTAGACCTTCTCTCATGTCTATTTTATGGGTATTTTTTTCTTATGGGTTTAATCATTTTATCTTCTTGTGAGTGAACATTTTATACATTGGTACCTTATCAAGCCTAGTTGTTAGGAATCATTTTTAGAGGATTCTAAGTCTCATTTTAAAAAAAAACTTATATTATAAGTCTAACTTAAGGTTGCATGTTAGTGAAAAAATTATATATATGTAAATTTTATTTAAGAATTACTTATTTTATTTATCTTTGTTGGCCTTGTTTAGCTTACACACCTATTAGGCTCATATTAGGATAAGTGGCACCCATAGCTTGACAATAGTATGCAATGTTAGTACCCACTTTACAATTTCATTGGTTAATTATGCATGTAAGTATGATATTTATTAGCTATGAAACTCTTTTATGTGGATGCATATCATCTGAAAACGTCAAGACATTTTAATTTTTTGTTGACACATACAAAGTAAGGTAAAACTTATGAAATAAATTCAATATTGATTATGATAGAGTTGAGTCATATAGATTCTTATTTGTTATGGATTGGAACATTCATGGATGATATTGGGGCACAAAATCCTTTATTTTATATCTCATGTACCTATTAATATGGAGGTTATTGCAAACATATCTATTCCATAGTAAAAAATAAATATGGATTACAACTCTTGTTTTTACTATATATAAACCATTTCTATTTGTAAATTATAAGTTAGTTAATAATCAATTCATTTAGTTGGTTTATTTAAAATATCTTAATTTATTATTGCTTATTTCTTACAATGACTTTTATAATTTTAGGAGTGATTCATAAATATGGAGATATAATCCCAAGTCTTTGTCTTCTCTTTCACATTTTTTGTTATGAAGAAGCTATCACCAATTAGTAGGTGGGATGAGTTTGAAGTTATTATTAATATTTTTTTGTATAATATTTTATATGAAGAGGAAATATATATTATTTGGAAATATCTTAGTTAACAACTAGGGAAAAGTGTGCACGATTATACCTTCATGTTTCACAAGATGGTGGTTCAAATGTGTCAAGACACCTTTAATTATGACATCTTGATGAAGTATGTTGGGGGATTACACAATAAATTGAGGAATTTGATGTTTCTTTCCAATCCCAAGGATCTTGATGAGGATTGTTCTCAAGATCATTA
This sequence comes from Torreya grandis, assembly GCA_037957365.1. Lineage (NCBI taxonomy): Eukaryota > Viridiplantae > Streptophyta > Pinopsida > Cupressales > Taxaceae > Torreya > Torreya grandis. The sequence continues at coordinate 3,272,421 of JARHVA010001456.1, forward strand.
TGTTGAGATGGATGACAACAAGGATTTTTATCCCTCTTCAAATGGTAAGTAACGTGTGTTGAATGTTACTCTTATTTTTGGTAAAGAATGTTTTAAACACTATGGTAATTGTGATGTTAATGGTCATAATGAAGAGGCTTGTTGGAAGTTATATCCATAATTACACATTCCTTTAGGAGCAACAAGAATAAGAAATTGATGAGATTAGTTCTAAAAAAAGAGGACGAATGAAGCAAATATGGGGAAGAGAGGATGTGATTTACATCCCTTCAAAGGAAGTAATGCTTGGATAATGATGCTCGACAAAAAGGTAAACCTTATAAACGTTTCCATATCAAAGTTTAGATTAAGAATACAAATGTAGATTAAGTTATTCATACTCTCAATAAAACATAATTAGTAAAGAGTTAGTAGACAGACTTGGGTTGGAAGCATATAATCATCCAAATCCTTATGTACTAGGATGGGTGAAATAAGGAGCATAGATAAAATTTTCCAATCAATGTAATGTCAAGTTTATAATAAGTGAACATTTTATTGACAATGTTGTTATGGATGTAGTACCAATGGATGTTTGTGGCCTAGTCTTTGGTAGCCCCTACATGTATGTGCATGATGAAATATTCATGAGAAGGTAGAATCGGTATTAATTGGTCAAGGATGTGATAGACTACATTATCCATTGATATAAAAGAAAATCTCATATCTCGTTGGAAAATACAACTCAAGGTAATAAGTTGTTGAATTATAATGGCAAGATGTATTTTATCCTTTTGAAAGATAAGGTAATAGATCGATGTATTACATTTCAAATCATATCTACTAACCAAGATAAAAATTTAATACTAGGTTATCCTCTATATATTTACAATATTTAGCCTTCTTTGATGGAAAGAAATAGGCTAGGAAAGGAGAAAAAATAGTTGAAGTTGAAGTTCATAAAGATGAAGGAATACATCAAGTAGAAGCACCTCCAAGAGAGGGAAAGAAAGTGGAAATAGATATTCCTCAAACTATGAGTTCCTAAATATTCTTAGGATCGAAATTCTAAAATTGGGGAGGCATTCAATCAAAAGTTGGATCATACTATACTAGATATGTTTAATAAATGTTTCCATAAAACCCAATTTTTGTAGTGCATGCTTGTAAGATACTATTGTAACACAATACATGATGAAAAATTAGTTCAGATAGGTTATAGTGATAAAAAGAATATGAATATGATCCAAACATATTTATAAAGATGACATTATAAATTTTTAGTGCTAGAAACTAAGGGGTTTGTCATAGATGATGGAACCCCTAGTTTGTGTAGGTGGAGGTTGTATAACCATCAATATTTATAGGTAGTAAATGCATAACCACTTTGGTGATTATGAAAACCATCCAATAGTTTTTTAAATATTACTCTGCACATTATACCATTTTTAGTACTGGCCAAAACATGAGAATGTGAATGGTTGAAAATATTTCCAATTTCTTGTGATAATTATTTTAAACTAAACAGGTTGGGTTCAAAGTTGAAATGGCATAAATAGAGCCTTGTGGAAGGAAAAGTCATTAGTGAAATCTCTTGGAATTGGATCCACATGTTATAATTTTAAGTTGTCCCTTTCTTCATGTTATCTCATTATTCACTTAGCTATGAGTGGTTGTTCTAGTGTTGGGATTGTTTTGTGAGGTATTATATGAGTGGAAAACATTTATGTACAAGATTTGGATAATGTAGTAATGATTTTTTTTCCATGATGGAATAATAATTGGAAATAATTTGTACATGTTTATAATTACATATTGAAAATGGAAGTATAATTATCTCATCAATTGGAGTGTTTTCCACATTGGGTTTTAAATAGGCCATATAATGTGTTCTATGTGCTTTGTGTTATATCATGTTTCTCTCCATTTATTATAGTAGGGTGTATTTTAAATTAGAACACTTCATACCTCTATTTTAACAATAAAAAAATCTTAAAATAGTAGTATTTTAATCATGTTTAATTAAAAGGGTTAATAGAATATGTGTTGGTAAAACTCAATGTGTAATATCCACCTAATGTATGGATCAAAGGACCTGCATTTCATCTTGAATCAAAATTGACATAGGTGAATGGACATGTATTTGAATCTAAAAATTATAAAGATAAGATAGAGATAATTATCTCAAATATTCCATTCATACTACATAAGAACTACGCAGGGTTTGATTTTGGCATGTAGGATACATAGTTGTAATACCTATCAAGTTTCTCAACCCAAGTAATTATTCACTTATATTTTAAATAAAAGATAAAATTAGACTATTTTGTCTATAAAATTAGATAAATATATATACATGTACATATAACATCTAGTAGCGCATCTGTAAAAAAGAATTCAAAATATGAAAATATGTTCATGATAGGAATGAAGTTGTCGAACCTGACCCTCAATCGAGGAAAGTGATCGAATACACCCCAAGGTAAAAATGAAATAGGTGTTGATCCAATCTCTACATAGTTAGGACCCAAATTTGACACATGGGTAGTTATAGACCTATACATTCCCGATCCACACTTAAAAATATAGAAATCATCAAGGTGTGTCTATTTCAATCATTTTTATTCCATATTTTCCATTAATTGTGTCAAATTTATAAATTCACTTGTTTAATATTTTTATCCATTTGGAGTGATTTGAAAGTACTATTTTACATTTTTAATGATATATCTCCCTAATTCACTAGTTATAACTTATTTTTAATGGTATTATATAATTTAAAAAAATTAGGAGATTTGGTAATGTGATACCCCCTATATATGTATAAGTATGACCATCATATAATTTAAGAATATGTTTGTACAATCTAAATAATTTTACACTTATACTCTACTAGTAATAAATTTCATTGTGCATATTTTTAAACTGAAATCACTGTCAACCATAATTCCTTTTGCTAACTTTAAATGTCAATTTATAAATGTTGTGTATAAATAAAGACTTATTGTTAGAATATCATGTTAATATAATGTAGTATAAGTATCCTCTTCAAATGTATCTATGAGTAAACATATGAAACCATCTAAGATATGAGTATTTGTAATTGGTTATTGTTGTTTAGGTGCTACATGTGAACAATAGATTAATTTTTAGTATCATGATTTACAAGAGGATTGGAAAATACTTTCAAATATTTATTTGGTTCTGAAATGAACCTTTTTAATGTACCATTAGGTTCATCCACTCGAATAACATTACTATCAATTAAATCTCAAATCTTATGTCTCAAGGAAAGACATATATTGGTAGTATGACTTAAATCTTTGTGATAATTAAAATATGCCCTTCACATCATAATTCTTAGGTAAAGGTTTATATAAGTCAAAGTAATGTTTTTAAGGTAAATAGATCATATTATGTTCAATAAATAATTTAAACACTCAATGAGGAATCTTAGATAACTATGCAAATTATTCAATCTTTAGAAAGAAGGACAAGCCTACCAAGGGGTTGAGATACTATGTTAGCTACCTTGCACCATTTAGGTGATCATGGTCATTAAAATTGTATTAGGATATATATTCCATCCAATTTAACTCCAAGGAGAAGACTCAATGAAGGAAACTGGGATGAAGCCTTGATTCCAGTGAAATATAACCCAACTTTTCCTCTTTGGAAACTTGTGACGATAATCAAGAGATTAATTATGGTGGCACTTGTTTATGGGTATGAAATGATTTTCATGCCACATACAAGTCCTCTTATACTTGAGTATAAAATCATTTGACTAGGTATGGACTTGTGGGGATCAAAAAGTGTGAAAAAATTCCCAACTCAAGAATGGTTGAGTACATGAAAGAGTAAGAACAAATAGATGCAATAATTACTTCAAAAATCTAATCTAAAACACTACCTCTCCAAATAAATGAATTAGTAAGATCACCCACAACACCTCCATATACAAGTCATCCCTTAATTCAAAGTCAAACTCAAGCTCAGTAATTTTAAATTCCCTTAGATGATGAGGCAAATACCACTTCATGAAAAAAATTGAAGGGACTATTGGAAAAATCATTCAACATCAAAAAGAGGGACATTGTTGATGATTTGATTGGTCTATAAATTTATGCATGTGGACCACCCTTTAATGTTTTGAGGTCACCTTATTGAAAATAAATGCTAAAAGTAGTCAATGAATCCCCACAAGGTTATAAAGGTCTTAATTATGAGAAGGCCTGTACCACACTCTTGGCTAAGGAAGCATAACATATTCACTTATTTTCAGCCATATAAATATTCATTGGTTTCTATTATCTTAGATGAATGGAAAGATGCTCTAAATAGGCCCTTAATTAATGTTGATGTAGTATTCCCTAAAGGGACAATGTTCCTAAAGGTAGTGGATTGTGAGGGCATATTAAAAGATGATCAATTTATTTTAGATATTTTGATAGATGTTATTGAGTCAATGAGCCCCCAACATGCTATCCAAGTCACCATAGACAACACAAATAATTGTAGATAAGATAAGTAGATTGAAGAGGGTAGATATGAGCACATATCTTGGACACCTTGTGTTGTCCACTCCCTAATTTTGATGCTAAAAAATATTGGAGAAATCTAATGGATAGAGAAAGTTTATGTAGAGGGCAATGAGATTCAGACATTTGTCACAAATAATGACATGTCTCAAACCATCTCTATAAAATTCTAAAGGTTGAATTTGTTGAAGGTAAGAGAATAAATTTTTACTTTTGAAGGTCGTAGTTTTTAAGTTATAACTTTATAATAATTAATTATAACTATTTATAAATGTTTGGACAATCAAAATTATAATTATTATTTTATTTTTGTAGATTACTAAGACTAGATTTACCTCTCACATGCTCATCTTGAGATGACTTGTGAAGGTAAGAGAGACATTGACTAGTATGGTGATTATCAATGTTTAGAGTGTGTGAAGGAAAGTAAGCACCACTAGTACTAAAAGTGCTAATAAGATTACAACATTGATCCTTGATGATAACTGGTGGACCATGATTGACTATGTGCTCAATTTTATAAGGCCTATTATATCTATGACCTAATTTAAAGATACAATTACAGCTTGCATGGGAGAGGTTTATGATAGGATTGATTCCATGCTTAAAAGTATGAGAGAGATTATACAAAGAAAGAGCTAGATCTAGAATAAACCTTTTATAATGAAATCAATTCTTTATTCATGAAGAGGTGGAATAAAATGACCACCCTATTGCATCTCCTTACTTATTCTCTCAATCCAAAGTATTATAGAAATGAAATACTTTGGATAACTAATAGGCAACCACCATATGATGATGTAAAGGTTGAAAATGGAACTAGGAAAGCATTTAGAAGGCTTTTTCATGATATATATGTAGCTAGTGTGTTTACAATGAAATGGGTATATTTATAGCTTTAGAAGGCAACATGGGAGAAAGTGAGGCTCTTTTTAAAAAACCTAGTTTGACTCCAATCAAGTGGTGGTATGTACATGGACATGATGCCAAGTACCTATGACCTATAAAAATAATAATTATCTCATAGTATTTAATTTTAACTAAATTAAAAAATATATTAAGTTATTAACATATTTTTTTACACTGTTACCAATTTCAAATTTGAAAATTCTAACTAACAACCTTTTTTTTATGATAACTTACTAGTAATTCTTAATCAAAATAGAATTGGAGTATATATGGATTTATACACTATTCTAAAAAAAACAAATTGGAATCTAGTAAGGCTAAGGATTTGGTATTTTTACATTCTAATTTGTGCCTCTTTCACACAAGTTTGAGGACTATATGCAAGGGCATAACAAACTTTGGGATATCCTTCTAAATAATACAAAATTGGATGCCTCCACATCTACCATTTCCAAACTTTGATTACTTGGTTTTGATGATGACAATCAAGAGAGTTCTACACAAGGGCTGGAGAATGGAGCTAGTGGGATTGGTTGGAGTGGCCCAAATGGAGCTAGTGGGAGTGACATTCATGATTATGAGGATAATATGAATCTAGATAATTTATTCTAGATTTGAATGTATTTGTGATGTCTAATTTGAGATTTTTGAAGCATTGAATTAATTAACACTATATATTTTCTAGTGTTTTATTGAAAAATGATGAATATACATTGTTTATATATATTAAATATATATAGAGACATACCCATGGCTTATCCAAATCAAGGTTTTTAAAAAATGGTGTACCTACATAATCAAGATGCACCTATACCCACACCATACCCAAACAACCTAGGTTGGGTGTGATAAGACAAAAATTAACATTCCCAATAGCTTAATGATAAATAAAATGTTCCTCAGATTGGAATCCTGAGGATCATAAGTGATTTATAAGTATCAAAATCTTAAGCTTCAATATCATGTGTTGATGCAGGTATAGAGAGGCAGTCTATAGAAAGGAGACATTTTTATAGTAGTTGTCCATTTGAGATTTCACCTTCCAATATTTTCTCATATGGGTAGTGTACAAAGTTGACATGATAATCTATTATTGTAATTAATTATTAGTTTGTCATATCTTGGTAGATTATACCTCATGTAATATGATGAAAATTTCCAATATAGAAGCACCATCGCTATTGCAAAGCCTTTATCCTCTAGCTATATTTCAACATATTAGTCAATGGCATTATCATCAACCTCTTTCAATCATTAATGCATATACTAACCAAGTTTTACTTTTCTTTGAATAGACAATGCTTAATCTAAAATTTTTACTAAGAATTGACCAAAAAATCTACTAACATGCAACAAATAAGTACTAAGAACCATTCCACACATTTAGAAAACTTTTACACAAACTTATTTAAACCATATTAATATTGAATTGTGTCATCCATAATGGCTCTAAACATATTTGGCAAAATTTTCCCTCCACTTGAGACAATGATCTATTATATCACTCTAATACCTAGAGGGAAACTCATCATGAGAATTGAGTGCTTATGTGTATAAGAGAAAAAAACATACCACTATAAATATGTTGATTTTTTGGTGAAAATTAGTCTACACACCATCTTCTGTTACAAAAATCTGAAAATAAGGATCAACACAACCTTCACAATCCAGGGAATATCAAGCTACAAAGATAAATTTTGAGTAAAGTTTATTGATCATAGTGTTTATTACCCATTATATGTAGGAGTCACTTGGAAGTTTGGGAAGTAGGTCATGGACTTGAGTATATTCAAATATTTTAATGTGAATTTAACTAGAACAAATTAGTGTTTGCATCAAAATGCTGAAATGATATAAGCTAGGTTTTATAAAGGAATTCACATTACATGAATCTTTGAAAACCTATGAGCACGTGAAACTGCAAGACACTAAAATTTTACTTGAAATTATGCCACCTCTTCCAACACAAAACTCCTCCATTCAAGAGACTTATATAAAACAAATGATAAAAATTATAGAAATGATTAAAAAATTATTTTAATGTAGAAATTGATGTTAATTTATGGTTACGGTATGCCCTTAAACATTTTCATGAACCTCTATTAGATGGAGGTGAGCAAAATGTTTAATATCTTTTTGCATTTCTAAAGGATATCTGTCCATTAGTTATTTGAAAATCTATACTATTATTTTGAGTGAGGAGAGGGATCACATTGACACAAAACTAAAGGATATCTGAGAAGGTAAAAAAGATTCAAGGGTTTTAATTATTTTGATAGCTAGACTAAAATTTATAAAATATCTCTCATTAACATTCACATGTCCTTTCCAACGGATAAAATGTTTATTGAATCACATGACACTTCAAATCATGTAAAATATGATAAATACTTGATGGGACTCTCTCAAGAGGCAAATGAGCAGATTGGCTAGGAGAATGTAATGTTAAATCATCACCAATATTGAAGCTATTGTGGGTGGTATCTGATATCTTTTGGACAATTTGATTTGTTCATTATATGAACTTATCAATGAAATAATTGTGTGACCTTTATTGAATGAATAATATGATTGGTATTGATAAATAAATTTATCAATTCATTGTCACCTATTCTATGTACCAATAAAGTTAAAATAATATGTTCCTTGCATCTTATTTTGTGTAAAACAACAATTTTCATTCTCACTATTGTACTTAAGAAATTATTGAAAGTGAAACAATCTCTTAGGGAAGTGGTGTTTTTCATTGATTGAGAGTCATGGAAGGGATGGCCCAACTCTAGTAATAGAACATAGGAGATTGTTGATCTCATTATTTGCAATGATACTTCTCTATCTTGGTAGAAAGTGAAGAATTTGTGAACCATTGCACTCCAATATTCAAGGTTCTTCATTTTTTTTTATAATGATAGGTCATGTATGGGTGGTGTTTACAATGCTAATCAAGGTAGATTATCCAAATACAAATCTAGTGATACTTCCAAGCCCTTTCTCATGTCTTGAAATAATGCCAACTCATGTTTTATGGTTTATAGTACTGATAAACACTCTATAGGTCTAAAATAATTCCAAGATTTCCATTCCATATTTATTAGAAACTCCATACACATTTCCAATGGTACAGGGAAATTAAGATAGATTGTATGTGGTACCATCTAAGAGTGCACTAAATCTTACGTCATCATTATCATTTATTTTTTTAAGATTTTAGACACCTACAAACCTGATTGCTAAGGTCAACTCATAACACATGGTATTGCCAAGTGCTCACATGACCAGTAGACTAGATTTGACCATTAAATTTGATGGAATTGAAGAGTCACATGTGGAAGAGTAACATTTCAAATTCTATAATGGTTCTTTAGCCTTTGTGGATTTATAACACTATGTTTACTTATGTAGATAAATATCTAAGATAACATATACGTAGCTTGTGAAAGATATACATCCATACTTCTCTCTCTTGAGAGAATGCCACGTACATAACATAGATTAACAAAGTATTCTATTCCAATTCTATTATATTCCTATGTATCATTTTGAATCATTTTCAACCATTGTTTCCACATATAACACATATAGATTATAAAAATTTGGTAATGTTGTCACCTACATATCTCTTAGGATCTAGATCAAAGACTCTAGATAAGATGAGAGAGGCTAGATCTGATTTTGAAGATGGGCACCTACATGTCATATAGATACCTCAAATATACTAGGACAATCACCAAGGTAAAGTAGAAGATGCTTCACTTACTTCTTCATGCTTGGGAATTTTTGTTCAATTACAAATCCATTCACAATAAAACATGGGTGGGTGTTTAAATCTTTTTGGGCTGGACCGTTTGTTGATACATGCCATCATCTAAAAGTTAATTGTGATCAAATCAAGGTATACTATGACAAATACATCATCAATTTAGAAGACATTTTTAGCATGATGATAATGCCTATGATCAAATGCATCCTTGTGTATTAGATTTTTATAGCATGTGGAAAACACATGTGCTGAAAAGCTTATTATTCTTATTCTCTTTTAAGTAATTTAATTGAGTTGTTCTTGATAATTTATTTCTCTCCATAGGGCTAGTTCATTTTCCTGTTCATGAAATTTAGGTAAATTCATATTTATTCATTTGTTGAAGCAAATAGATTTGGCATTAAAAAAGAGCCTATTTTATATGTTCATTCTAATCTCTACATTTTTATCTCATAAAATATTCAACTATCAATCAGGTTTCTATAAGATGTGTGATTGTGGGGCTTATTAGATGAGGCCAATCATGACTGGCCACTTGAGTTTATTGAAAATGACACATATTCCATCTTGAGTATAAGTGTCAGATAATTCTTAGGAGAAGGGCAAGGCAATATAACTATTTAGGTGAAGTAGGATCTTTAGAGTTAGAACCAATTAATTTGGACAATCATTTTGATGATTTTTGATTGATCACCATATTGATATGCATTAGGATAATAATTTTTGCTGTCTTATATTTTTAAGTGTATAATAGGGATGGGTCCTTGACATTTCCAAGTCATCCTAGATGTCTAAGACATGTCAAGAATGGGGATGAAAGGACCCACTCCTATCTTCCCATTTACCACCACCCCAAACCACACAACACAAACCCACAACACCGTGCCCCCCCCACCCCACCTTTATGATGTACCTAGGAGGTCTTTGGGTTTTCCTAGCATCCCTTGGGATGTTTCCATATTTATTTTTAATTTTGGGGATGTTCAAACATCCCTACAACATCTAGGAATATCCCCTATGTGTAGGGAAAGATTTCACATCCCTAACAACTCAGATTGCCTTAAATAAAAAAACACATTAAGAGAACAATTTACATAAAAAAAAACCTAAATTTTTTATTCTTGACTAGACAATGTGATAGTTGACTATTTTTCTGATCCAATTATATATTATGATTTTTTTTTAGAAGGTAAGCTAACCTTTGACTTATTATTGTACCTTATATTGACTTGATATTAGATGATGTTTACTAGTATTTGAAATTGAACAAGGATACATACTGGTGATTTGGAATTTGAGTGTTGAAATTTGTTTTCTACTAAGGGAATACATTTTATTTTAATTTCTATACTTGATTTTATCAAGGAAATAAATTATGTTTGGTCCTTAGTGATGTGTATTTTGTTGCAATTGATTATGAGATGTAGGTTCAGGTTCTCCCTAGGGATATTTACTAGTTTGATCACAGTGCACCTATTTTATCTTGCATGGGTGTTACTTTTCTATCATTTTATTTCCATTTTCATATTGATATGTGTTAATGAGACTCTAGTACTGATTTTCAATGTTCAACATTATGGATAATGTTTGAATTTCAATTTTAAGCTCTTCATAATGGCCTGGATGTTGGATGTTATTCCATTTTTGTGATTTTGTTTTTAAAAATCATTTTTTAATTAATTAATGAATTAAATTTATTATTATTTTATTTGTGTGTGTGTCCATATGTGGGTGGAAACATGAGTGCCTAGATAGATTCTTGATTAGTTGATTATCAGATGAATTTTTATCTATCTAATCGACTAACTTCAGTGACCGAGTGTTGCCCTGCTAATAACTATACTGGGCCCATATAAATAATAGATAAAGGGCCTTGTTACCCAACTATAAATTATTGTCTATAGTCCCCATCTCATGTGCTTGCTTACCCATATGTGTGCATTGGGTGATAGGAGTGGATGGGAACACATCCCCTTATTATTCCATCATAAAAACTCGAAGAAACATAGGATTTTTATAGCATTTCCATCATTACATGATATGTGCAAAAGATTAACTACCAAGTCCTAACTCGTTCATAGAAATATTATCTAATCATCTCAAAGTTATGTATTCTAACATTTGATTATTTGGCATATTATTTTTTAAATACTTGAAACTTTTATGTTTATTATTTAACATTGCAATATATGTTTAATCATGTGGTATGCATCATGTATGTGTATTTTTGTGAATCATAATAGTGTTGAAGTATTATGTATGATCTTTTATGATATCTTAAATTTTAGGCATATAATTGTCTAAATGATGAATTTCAGAAAAAAATGTATATTTGTGATATACATTAGTATTATGTATATATAAACTCAGTTATAATCATTTCTTGCATTAACCAACTCAAACCTCAATGGGTTTTCCATTATTATTTCTATAAATGCAAGAATAGAAGGCCTATACACATACAATACTTGGAATTGGTTTAAATCTTAGTAGCCAATCTTGGTACTAGTATGGGGTTTGAGTACCCTAGTTTGACAATTTTTTGTGTCTTAAATACATTTTTAGGTACAAATTTACAAAAGTACCTATAAAATAATACAAATATATCCAAATAATAAAAATTAACCACATAATATGTATAGAATAAATACAATAATTTAAATAACCACAAATTGATAATTTAAGGCCAAATTTCATGATATTTAATTTTCAAACGTAGATTAGTCTTTGAACAAGTACATGTTACAATTGTTACAATGTATGGAAAAAAAAATACAAATTAACATATTCATTATATTATTATTGGTCTTCAATGTCTTTATCAAGAGCATCATCATGAGGTTCATTAAAACCACAAGTAGTAGCAGTGCCACTCCCACTAGCTCCACTATACAGGTTATAGGAATAATTTGCTAGCTCCATGTTGAATAATAAAAATTAGGCAAGAACAGCATCCAAGTCAGTAGTATCTAGGTCTATATCCCAATAGTTTTTTCCCCTTATTTGGACTCATATTTCTTATGTGTTAGAAAACATAGGTTGAAATACACATAGAGCAAATCCTTCCCCTTTTTTTCTGCCGAATTATTTTGCTTAGTTGAGTGGATAAAGGTGCATGTAACCTAGTTCCGTTTGACTAAAGAGGAACTCATAATCTATTGAGGAAAGTCATGGATTAAATTACATTTTATAAAAGTAAAAATTTAAAACAAAATGTCAAAAATAAAGATGGAGAGTTGTTAAAAATTAAAATCTTATTTAGGATAGAATTTTGTATTGCAAGTGGGTGGATGTTTACCCATGGAGGTACAGCCAGAGATGAGCATATTTCTTGTACTTGTCATGAAGTTTACCAAGGGAGTGTCTTGTGGAGGTTATGAAATGCCCAAACTGTCATGTCCCCTTTTCAAAATATTTAATTATGGAAATAATTAATTCTAATATTTTAAGTCATCCTAAGTTAATTTATTTCATAACATGGAAAAGGGACACTTATTTATTATTATAATCATGTGGGTCAAAAATTAGTATTTTATTATAAGTGTTTTAAAATGCTTTTAGGGTAAACTAGAAAAAAGGAAGAATATAAAAGAGGAGCTAGGGGTAAAAGAAAGAATTATTAATCATTCATTTTTGAAATCAAACCCCTTTTCTAGAGCTTGAGAATTTGGTTTAAATTATCCATATGAGGACAAAAACCCTCTAGGTGTACAAGATCTAAGGATGAAAAATCTGATTTCCTTTGTGGTGATTCCATCCAAGGATTACAATAATGCTAACAGATTGGGATTAAGTCCTAGTTTTACGTTTACTGTGGATTATTATCAATTTTAAAGTTTGTTAAGAATTATAGAGGAATTTATAGGGGTTTATTATTTTATATGGTAGCATTACCATACCATAAAAAATATCAATTGGTCTTAGAGGTTGACATCACACCCCACAACACCCTTTTGTCCTTTCCACTCACTTTTTTCCACACAGTTCCCATATTATGACATTGAGGGGTTAGTTGTACCTTGGTTTCATGTTATCCACCTTTGAACTAATATAATAGACAAACACTCAAATCATGGTCTTTATAGACTGCTTGGTAATAATAGTGTGGACCTAAATTGACTATTGGGAGTTGATTGGTGATAGCTGAGCATTGATGTTAGAGAAAGATTCCCATTGGGGCTGATGTGAAGTGAAATACATAAGGGCTATAGAGTTAGACAATTTTCCTTAATCACAACCATTGATGGGACTTATTGACACACTGTGTATTGCTATTTGATTGTGGGTATTTATTGTATGGGTATATTACTACTATATATCAGTTTTTTGAGTTCATCTTTCAAGTAAGAGGTTTTCATCTACAATTATTATTTAATTGACATTGTCTTTAATATTATTATGTGTAATTAGTTGATTGAAATAAAGAATACAATTGAGTTTTTAGTATTAAATATTGCATGTGCTATTTTAATATTTGAATTATATCTAGTTTTGGCAAGGGAATCATAGTAAATTCAAAAATCCATACATTTACCTAAAAAGGGACATTTCAGTGGTATTAGAGCATTGATTCTACTAGACTATAGGGAAAATAATATTTTGATTTCATATGTAACTTAATCAAAGAGAAATATGTAACTTAATCAAAGAGCAATTAAGTATTATCAAAGCTAAAAAATAAGGGCTCAGTCACTAGAAAAAGAAATAAAGGTCATGGGAGACAGAGAACAAAGAGCTCCTCCTACAAATGAAATTGTTATTTGTAGGAAATAATCAGCTAATGTTAGAGAGATTTGGAAAGAACAATCCAAATGACATTGAGAGAATCCATAGTGGGGTTAGTACAAGCTCTAAAAAATGCTATCAGAATAAGGTAAATCAAGGAGAAGGAATCTCATCAACTAATGAATGGGACTTAATCAATATCACTTCCAAGACTTTTCAAGCAATTTTTTTTGCAAGAATAACACCCAAAAGAGGTAGAGCCCCAATATCACACATGTAAATATTTTGTGGCATTTCTTGAAAAATATAAAGGAATCATCCTTGCAATACATCAAGCATTAAACTTGTGAGATTTATGTGATCTAAGAATGAAGAATAGTACAAGTAGGGGAAGGATAACTCAACATGATCAGCCTCAAAAAGACATCCAATAATGTTTGGGTAAGATTAACATTCCTACTTATGATGTATCCAATAAATTTTCTATGAGGCCTTAGTTACAAACGCTGCACACCTATCTCTTACTGAATTTGATGTATGAAGAAAAGGTAATCAATGTTTTTACCCTCCACTTGGAATGAGTGGCACATGAGTGGTGGTATCATGGTATGATCACCCAAGGGCATAGATCTATTTCCAAATTGGAAGATTTAAACTTGAGATTGATAGAGATATTTGATAGAAAATATCTTGAGATCCACTTTAGGGAATTAGTTAAGTGTAACCAGTATAGAACTATGGACAACTATATTGCAAAATTTTAGAGATTTCAGTTATGGTTCTTGATGTGATAGATTGGAGACTTATTATTCTATTTGTATAAGGACTAACTGAACCACTAAAGGGTTTGTTTAAATCCTTTAACCCTCTATCTTTATAAGAATCTATTATGAGGGATTTAAACTTGGAATTTTCATCAACCATGAATAAGTTCTTTTCAAAGACACCAACTATTAGGCAATAAGAGACATCAAATTTTGAGTAGAAAAATAAACTAATTCAACAAGAATTTTCTCAGTGTAAAGAGTTTACATAGAGATTAGGTAAATATATAGTGACTAGAAATGAGCTTATAAGAAAGAAATTGTGCTTCACTTGCAAGGATTCATGGGATCCTGGTCACAAATGTCTTGGGTGAGCTCATGTACATTACATAGAGGTGATATAAAATGGTGAGTCAAAAGTAGAGGTAATTGAATGAAAATTTAAAGAGAATAAGAACCTAAATAAAGGGAAGAAGGAGATAGTTTAAGAGTTACCCTTGACACACTCATTTTAGGAGGCACCCTTGTCACACTTTTTGGTGCACCAAATATCACCTTTTTAGATTTCATGGAGTTTTACATGGTCATAAATTCATAGTGTAGATTGATAGTGGGGAAACCCATAACTTCATAGATGAGAGTCTAGTAGCTAAAAGGGGTTTGAAAATAAAGGACTTATAATGGGTTCAATGTTATTGTAATTGATGGTTTAACTATTCCTTACACTGCGAGAATTTAGTAATTGGAGATTACACTTGGTAGACATAGGGTGCATGATGACTTCTATGTTGTGGGAATAGGATAAATAGATATGGTATTAGGGGTGCAGTGGTTACATTCCCTTGGGAAATTTACACATAGTTATTAAACTATGGAGATGAAATTCAAATTAGAAGGAAAAGTGGTAATTCTGTAAGGTATTGAAAATGGTCCCCTTATAGTTGTCACAATGAAGAGGATGGAGAGCTCTTTTAATAAAGATAAAGTAGTGGGGTAAACCAAATGCTTAGCTTTAAAACACATTCATACCTTCTCATTGTAGGATAATTTGGATAAAAAACATTTTGATATTCACCATTTTTTGACTAAATAAAGTATGGTGTTTATTTATTTGTTCCCAAGATCATAGCTTGGTGAAGGAACCCAACACCTTATAAATTTATATTTATGGTCCAAACATGTTAGCCATCCCAAGATGCATGAAAGAGAAATTGTAGAAGTTATATTTAAATGGATAAATGAATCATTTTTCTAGGTATTAGGTATGGGTAGCAAAAAATTTGTAGGTGAATTTGAAGCTTCATTAAGAACTTTCACTACAAAGGAACATGATAAATAAAGGAGGTCATGTGATTATCAAAGAAAATGGAATTCTAAAATTTAGAACATGAATTTGGAAATTGGTTTGACTTCATATAAATTCTAATTTATAGTATAATTTTAAATTATTTGAAGTAACCAAGAATTGCAAACAAAAAAAACCTAACGTAGGAATTGAGGGTGTAATCTTAGATAGGGCCATTTGGACTTGCAAGTTACCAAGGATGAATTGGGATCTAGGTATTGCATAGATGGTCATTTGGGGAGAGTATAAGTAGTTGAGTTTACAATTGCTTGAGGTTAAGCAATTTCGGGAAGGGCAAACTATCATGTCCCACTTTTAAAACATTTAATTATGGAAATAATTAATAATAATATTTTAACTCATCCTAAGTTACTTTATTTCATAACATGAAAAATGGACATATATTTTAATTATGGAAGTAGTTAATAATATTATTTTAAGTCATCCCAAGTTACTTTATTTCATAACATGGAAAATGGACATTTATTATTATTATTATCATCATCATCATCATCATTTGTCCAAAAAGTAATCTTTTATTAAAAGTGTTTTAAAATGTTTTTAGGTTAATTTGGAAAAATATGAGAGGAGCTGAGGGAAAAAGAAATGATTATTATTCATTCAATGTTTAAATAAAAATCTTATTCCATAGCTTAATCCTTTGGTTTAACTTCTCCATATTTGGATGAAAACACTCTAGGTGTACAAGATTTGATGATGAAAACCCTTATTTTATTCATAGTGATTCCATCCTGGGATTACAATTATACTAATAGATTAGGATTAAGTACCATCTTCAAGATGTCTATGTATTATTATCAATTTAAAAATTTGTGAAGAATTATAGAGGAATTTATAGGGGTTTATTTTTTCTATGGCTAGGATATCATACCATCATAAATATCAATTGGTCTTAGAGGCTGACATTACACCCCACAACATCCTTTTGTCATTTTTACTCACTTATTACTGTATAGTTTCTAGAGCATGACATTGAGTGGTTAGATGTACCTCAATTTCAATGCTATCCACCTTGGGACTCTTTTAATAGACAAGCAACGAAATCATGGTCTTTATGGATTGCTTGGTAATAATATTTTGGGCCTAGATTGATAGTTTGGTGTTGATTGGTGATAGTTGAGTATTGATGTTAGTGAAAGATTCCCAATGGGGATACTATGAAGTAAAATACATAAGTGCCGAAATGTTAGACAATTATCCTTAATCACAACCATCGATGGGACTTATTGACATGTTTTGTAATGATATTTGACTATGGGTATTTACTGTACGGGTATATTGTTGTTGTATATCAACTTTTGGAATTCATGTTTCAAGTAAGAGTTTATTTTTTGTAATTATTAGTCAATTGAAATTATCTTTAGTATTATTATAGGTGTACTCAGTTTATTGAAATAAATAATTCAATTATATTTTTAGTAGTAAATGTTGAATTTACTATTTTAGTATTAGAATTATATCTAGTTCTGACAAGGGAATCATAGTAAATTCTAAAATCCATAAATTTATCGAAAAAGGGACATTTAAAGTAGATGGAGGTGGGTGGATGTATCCCCATGAAGGTACTACCGCATATTATCACCTTTCTTGTACTTGTCATGAAGTGTGCCAAGGGAGTGACCTGTGGAGGTTATGAAATGCCCAAATTATGTCTTCTACTTCTAGAGTGGGGAAGAGTATAGAGAATGGCACTTTATAACCCTCATTAACCTCAAAAAACCTATATGGTGGGACCCTCTTTGGTAAATAAAAGATGTTCATGCTATATTATTTTGGGGTGAAGGTAAAATTAAGAAAATGCCATGGGGTGATCAAAACTTTCCACCTATCAATGGGATACAACTACACTTCCTTGAAGACCCTCTCTATAGGATGTTGCTCTTTTGAATTTATGATGGACTTAATGTTCTCAATCATGTATTCAAATCCTTCTTAAATCTCACTCAAATGTGGATGATCCATAGAAAAAAATATTAGTATAATTATGATGAGATCGATAAAACTAAGCAAACACTCCACACATTCCCACCACACATCATTAAGGATCAACCCTTTCACCTTTGTGGCCATATCAGTGTTTGACTTCCTTTAGACACCCCATAGGTGTATGATAACCATTTTTGTCAATGCCTCATGCACTTTGAAAATTCATCTCATGATGAGTGTGTGTGAGGCACACTGAGTTCCAACAACCTAATATGAAATTAAAACATATAAAATCATACAAATAAAATGATCAAAAATAAAAATTCTAAAAGTTACAAACTAAAAAAAATAAATTAAAATTATATATGATTTATGATTGATTAAATTTTTTTAAAAAGATACAATTGTAACTTTGAGGAGGACCTAAATATGCCTTGGGACATGTGATGGTTGCTTACAAATATTTGGATCTCGCTCACCTCTTCATAGACTTGTTTGATATGATCAATTTTGGTGCCCAATTTTTTATCCATAATGTGTGCATACCTTACCTCAACCAACATGCCCACAACTTTGCAATTTTTTGCATTGTTATTTATAATCTGGAAAACATTTTGAGGCCCCATTTCCCTAATGGACTCTATTAGGATGTCGAAAATGAATCATGTATCCTTTACTTACCCCTCATAATCAACAACACTTAGAAACATTTCCCCTTTAGGGCATATTATGAACACATTAATCAATAGATTATTTATTGTATCTTTCCATCCATTGGAAATGATGGACACCTCTATTTCAATCCATGAAGGTTGCAATGCATCTTCAACATGTTTTGTTTCTTTTACTAACAAGGTGGAGTACACCTTTTCATACCCTGGGATGGTGAATCTTATAAGGGGTTCATTGATAGATTTTAACATATATTACCAATATGGTGATCTAACAACATTAAATGGAGGTCCACATGAATAAAAATGGCACACAATGTTCTACTCCACTATGCCTCTGGATTCATTCTAAAATGCCCTTTCCAATGGGTTTGCACCTTTTGATTTATGTGACTAAGAGATGAATCTTTTTCCTCTACGGCCATGAGGGATGTAGCAAGAAATGAGTGTGATGGGGTCATAACATTAACATGAGATGGAACAATAGGTGGCTTGGTATATTTAGATATTTTCTTTTCCAAAGGATGCTTAGATATTAGGGCAACACTGACATCTACTTCTTCTTGCTCTTTGATGTATGTGAGGATCATTGCAAGTGGAAAGACATTTCTTGGCTTTCTATTTATGTTTGGACCAAGATAAGCTCTGATTCTAACTTTATGAATTCCATATAAATGGGATTTCACCTGACTATTCAAGCTCTTATATTTGACCTTACACTCTGAGCAAACCCAAATGTAATTCCTTCCACCTAAGACTTGTTCTAACATTGTCACATACTTCCAAAGGAGTGAGGAGAATTCAATTTTCTAAAGTTTGGGTCATGGATTTCAAAATTATAACTTGCATATCCAATCATTCTATCAAATCCCTATAACTCATGGTTTAAATGAAAAACATATTTTTATTAAAATTTAAGGAATTTGGCCTTTGGGGCTTGGCTCAACTAGTTAGGGAGTGTGCGTTAAATAAATCCATTTTTGATATTGATGAGTTTGAGTCCCATCTACACATTGTGTGTGGAGTGAGGCATTTGGGTGCAACGAAGGGGTATAATGGTAGGCTTAGTTAGTCTTGAATATTGAGGTGAAATGGTCTCGAACCCTTTACCTCACAATTTTAGGCTAGCCTCACTTACTGATTCCCCATTTTAGCAATAAACAATTTAAGGCATTTGGCATTTGTTAAAGGAATACTTTAAAAAAATAATAAATAAAAGTTAAAACTTGTTACAAACATTTTAAAGCTTTCAATTGTTAAAAAAATTATTAAAAAAAACTACAAAACTTATCTTAATCAACATTTCTCTTTGTTGCAAGCTCCTTAAACTCCTTGGCACCGAATGGGCAGTTGTAATGGCATAGAACTAGCAAAAGTAAAGAGTTTCAGTCCTAAGAATTAAAAAAATGAAGGTGATAGAGACAATGTGCAATGAGAGATAAAAATTCAATGAGAAGTAAATGTGTTGTTGTTGCTATTTTCTTTTGATAAAATGAGTGTGAAAGTTGCTTTTAGGGTTTCCTCTATAATTTTTTATTTTATTTTTTTATTTGATTTTTTATCAAGTGAAAAAAATGTTTTTTTGCCCTGGATACTTGTTGGATATGCCTAGGGTACAGTTGGACAGCTGCGAAAATGATTGGGTTCATCCCAGGACTAACCCAGACATATCCACAACTACCCAACAATATTTTGGGCATATCCAATGGCATATCGAACCCAATGGATGGTGTACCATATTGGTACCTATACCAATGGGAACAATATCTAGTAATGTAGGTTTAAATGATGGCAAAACCTTTTGTTAAAAATTACATCAAACCAAATTTTATTCTAGTACATTAACTGTACCACATTGATTTTATAAAGAAAAGTTCAATAGAAAAAGAAATGAGTCTCTTCTCAAGTAGCTACTAGTTTCTGGTTCTTAAAAGAAAAAATAAAATCTCCTACAATATAGTACACCCCGCAACAAGAAAATCAATCCTCATAAATGCATGCAATAATTTTTTCTAAACACAACACCTCTCACCAAGAAAATCAATCCTCATAAGTGCATTCAAGAGAATTTTCTAAACATGATAATTTTTGTCCTTTTAAAGTGGCATTGACACTCTTTACTATTATCACAGTACATAAATAATCATCTTAAGAGCTTATGTAATCTAAAATTATTCAAATTCCATAATATAAAACATGCTTCTCATGTTACACATTTTTGTCTCTATGTTGGACACCATGTTATATTTGGAAGCCAATTCCTTGACAATGTTCCCTCTAGTTGATCACTTCAATATATTTAGTGGTTAGGTGTGGTTTATAGGGTACCCATTGATAATAATATATAGTATATATTGATATCTTCAAGTGGATTTTAAATAGCTATGGGTAGAATTTATATAGTTACAAGTGGATCTCTACAAGTACCTTAATTCTAACAATCATCTTGAAATAATTTAAACAAACAAGTAAAATCTCACAAAATTAATAATCTGATTATTATTTATTTCTAATTTTTAAGGATATATCCTTATATTATTTTTATAATATATTCCTTTGAGACATAACATATGATATGTTCCTTGTCTTTACATCTAATCCCTACTTAAATTTTTTCTTGATGTGTCCATTTTAAATTAGAATTATAACTATCTATTATGTTTTTAATACTTGGAACCCCATCTAACATTAGACAAAAGAGTAATACATACTGTTAATATTTGTATAACATGAACTTCAACCTGAATAGATTATTATTGTGATAAATGGCTGAGTTAAAAATTAATGAGTGAAAGAGTCATCTTGAATCTATAAGTAAAAGTAGTATCAAACTATATAATATCATAACTTGATTTATGGGATTATTGTTAAAAATAAGGCAACTTCTTGTCTTTTGTAATATTTCCATTGATTTAACCTCGTCTTTTGCAAGATTTTTATTGTATTAATCCGTGATTGTTAATCTTAATGCTTAATGTTTAGTTCCTTGGGAAGTGTTTGAATTCATTGTTGCACATGATTTACCTTTTATAAAATTAATGTAATGATATGTTGAATAAATATTAATTTAAGAGAATGTTCCATCATTGAACTTTAAGTAGAACCAAATATGATGCAAAAATTAGCCTTTGTTAATGAAACTTTGTGTTTATATTTGGTTCTACTAGGGTCAAACATCTGACCTAGCTATGTTCCTGTGTGATAGATCACGAGAATATATTTTCTTCCATAAATGATTATATATGTATATATGAGATAAAATTGATCACAGTTTTGATTTCCATTTAAGATATGATATAAGGGTTGTTTTTGTTGTGATTGTAAAAGCATCGTCAGCATCATATGGTTTATTATGAATAGAAAATATGTACACTAACCAAAATTAATGACTATAGAAACACATTTTAGTGTGACAATCTTATCCACTGATTACCAAATTTTTTTAAGTTTTTTGGTTTAAACCAATTCCAAAAAAAATCCAATCTATTAATTTTTACTTCTTTCCCTATTCCCTATTTTGAATGATTCAGATGCTAATATGTACCTCTCAATTTCACATTGTTGTATGTGACACCTTATGCAGTGCACGTATATTCAATATATATCCAAGAAAAGGGACAATTCTTCCCAACTCAGATGCAAACATAATTATAGTGAACCCAAAAACAACATTTCAAATAAATGCCAAGTCTCATCACTCAAAGATAGACATAAATGTCTATGAAGGTTGGATAGGAAAGGTAATCATAGACCATCTTGTTAGTTTCTTATGGAGGTTTACTTCTAATGAGTTCAAGTTTCCTGAAATATTTTAGTCTATGGTTTTGTTTTATGTAGGGAAAAGTTAAGGTCACAATTTCAAGAGGTAGAGTTGTTTGGGAACATGACAAATTGAAGGTTGAGCGTGGATCAAGATGATACATATCTATGCCTCCTTTTGGCTATCTCTTTGATGGCATTCATAAGATGGATTATGCATACTTATCTTCTCTAAGAGCTCCGGTTCATCAATAGAATTCTCATAGTGTAGAAAGTTAGTTTGACTGAAACACTATTTTTTTCCCCTCCTGCATGTGAATATGGATATATTGGACAATACAAATTTGAATACTATGATGTGATTATCTCTAGAGAGAAATCACACTTTACTATAAGCATTGAATATTTGTTAGGATGTCTTCCTGTATTTTCTATATCATTTTATGTATACATAAATAGAAAGCAATAAACTCAAAAAATTTAAGCAACATTGATGATATCAGATGACTTGTGAGGCAACCAAGTATGTAAACTTGACATATGATATAAGGAATATGAACAATCTATTTAAAAATTGAAAAATTCATTCTAGTTTTTTCACTGTGTACTAATGTAAAAGAATTTTCTAAAAATAATTTTGTAAATAGATTTACATCTAATTTTATTTTTTTGGTGAATTCTCAATGTGCTTGATTTGTGTATTGAAGTTCATGTTTAAGTTTCAAGAGCAATAATATTTGGAATAATTATCATTTATTGCATTTATTATTAAATTATAAAAGTGCATGTTGTTTTTTGGCAAAGTGACCTAAAAAAAAAACAACTAAATAGGGGTGAAGTGTTTATCCTTAGCCTTCATTTTATGGGGTAAATGTCATATTAAGTTAGAGAAGCCACTCATTGTGCACTCAAGTTAAGGGGTGTATATAGTCATTCAAGTACGACATTATTATTATTATTATTATTATTATTATTATTATTATTTTTAATAGATTATGATCTCTTCATATTATTAGTTTTCTTTTGGTAATTTAAATTACATGGAAAATATATTTTTAAGTTATTTAAAATAAGTAGTATTAAATATAATAAAAATAAAGGAGAACCATTACTTGAGGATTAAGTCATGTATTAAGTGTTTACTCTTGTGTTATCATTGGATTGGATATTTATTTGATTGACTTGTTGTGAAAGTACTTAGTATTTAAATTTTCGTTGTGAAAATGACATCCATTGACTTTTATTTAGTCAATTATTAATACTTTACTTTAATTTACTTTATATATACCTTCTCAACTATTGTCTCAAATCTTTACCTTCTCTCTACATCTTTTTTAATGTTGAACTTGTATCTCTAAGAATCAAAACAAATCCACTAGGGTTGGGTAGGTGGTACACTAGGTACTTAAGCAAACACCTAGAAGGCTAAGAGGCTTAGGGATGCTATGGGCTATGTGAGATCTATATAGGCCATCCTGTTTGATAACTTGCACCAAACTATAGATTGAATTGTAAACTAGGTTAAATCTAGCATTATCAAACACATAAAAGACACATGTATCTCTAACAAGTATAACCACAATAAAGAAAGTAGCTAAGGGAGAGAATTCAATGCTTAAAGAATGAGAAAGTGAACTAATTGAATAAAAGAGCATTACCAAAAAAGAAATGATTTTTAAGAGCAGGCAATTCTACCATTTGAAAGATGATTTTAAAAGGGAAATGATGTTTCAAGAGAAATAGAGAGAGAACATGCACTTTCAAAACCTAAGCTAAAGCCTTTCTTCAAACAAAACTATCTCTAGCATGTGATGTCTAACCTTAAAAAAGGGAATGCTATTTTTAAGCAAGTAAACTAAGATAATTGAACATAAGAGCATTCACAAAGCAATGTGATGATTCAAAATCAAGCAATCCTATGTAATGAAAGACATTTTCAAAGGGGAAAGATGTTTTCAAGA
The DNA here is from genome assembly GCA_037957365.1 of Torreya grandis. Classification (NCBI taxonomy): domain Eukaryota; kingdom Viridiplantae; phylum Streptophyta; class Pinopsida; order Cupressales; family Taxaceae; genus Torreya; species Torreya grandis. Next base: position 3,296,782 of record JARHVA010001456.1, read on the forward strand.
TTTAGAGGATGCATAAACTTCAAAATCTACTCTAGCACATGTTTAAATGAAGCTAAACTAGCATAAAAACAACCCTAGCATACACACTAAAATAAAACAATATATTCTCACTTTACATAGAAAAATTCCCTTAGATCAAGCTCAAAATATTGTGAAGATGTTCTACCAACTAGGAATCCAAGTTTGAGACAACAATGGAGGAAGACAAGGTTGCAGTGTAGAACCAAGTCCAAACTAATGTCCAAACAGTAAGGAGGAGGTGAAGTGATAACTTGTAGGGGTGTGAGAGCCCAAGATAGGTGCATAAATCAGGTGCAATGCAACTTGTAGAAGTTAGGAGAACTCCATAATTAACTAGGAACAACTGGAAGTAACAATGGACTCACCAAATCATTCTGTAAATGTGTAGGTAATCCTCTATCACCATGGAAGCTCAAGATCACCAAGAATGAATCAAGAAGGATTTAAGGTGTGAGATCCAAAAGAGTGAAGAATAAAAGGGAAAGAGGAGTGAAATGGAGCGATATAGGGCACCCAAAATCCAACTAGGCTTGAATCTACCTATTTCCAGCTGCTGGAGGTCTAAAAACATCCATTCTAGTCGGGTTTCAACCTATTCCACAACTTAGGGGGCTAATGTGTGGCCTAGGTGATGGTTTAATCCCATAATCCATGACTTGGGTCAACTTCCCATCCCATATGGTCAATGGGGCTATAGAAGGGCTCTAGGAGGTGCCTGAAGGGTTTGTTAGTGAGTGAAAAGGCCAAGGAGGTGCAAGGAATTCTAGGAAGATGCATATGCAAAGCAAGAGGGTGTCCATGAAAGTGAAAAATGTCTTAAAGTAGGATAACTGGGGTTGGTATTTTGTATGTGAGCTGATGTGTAATCATAGGGAGGATTAGGGTCATGAGAAATACGATTACAAAACATACACCAAAAGTGGCTTTGAGACTCTTTTTTAATAATCATAATATTAACATAACTAGTAGTTGCTCTAAAGGTGTAAGGGATATTATTTGGGATGTGAATCCATGGATGACCTGAAGTATTTTAGATTTTATTTAATAATGAAATGGATGGAGGGATTTTTAAGGGTTTTGGGGTAAAACTAGCATTGGAGGTAGCCTTTCTACTAGAATATTCATCACTTGTTGAAGGGTGTGAAGGATTTGTATGTTTATCCCAATCCACTACTCAATCTGGGGTCCTTGGAGATCTCCATTTGTAGAACTACCTGTATCTTCATTGTGTGACATCCTGTTCAACATCAAAATAAAATTTAACAATCTAGTGAAGCAATAATTTATCTCAGAGATCATAGTCAAATGGTTTTCCATATTGCAATCTAACATAAAAAGTTAAAAATTCCAAATTAAAATCTCATTGCTCACCATCTCCTCAAATTTAGTTATATATATATATATATATATATATATATATATATATATATATATATATATATATATATATATATATATATATATATATATATATATAGTTGTATATTTAATTTATATTCAAATATACTATATATTAAAAATTCATTTCATAAATTAGCAATATAAATGGTTGAAATATTAGTTTATATATATAATGTATATCAATAAAATCAAATTAAAATCAATGAGTACAATATATATTCATAAATTAGCAGATCTTAAAGTGATAAGGTTGCAGGGTATGCATAAAACATATACTATATTTTACCTTAAACATGCATACACTGGTACTGGTAAGGCATTAGTCCAACTATTTGTAAATAGTTTGTTTACTCTTATAGCTATTTGTGATAAGCCCAGCTATTATGTCATTTAACCCTTGAAATAGTTTTGTAGCTTTCTTTGAGGCATTCAATTCACCAATATATGTGAGACCAAAAAAATAAAAAAACCAGCTATACATAGCTCATATTTGATGCTTTCGGGTGTTGATGCAATTAATTTTTACATGCATTATTTACTACACCAACACAAACATTGAAATGTAAAATATTAGAAATTTATATATCAAATCTCAAAACACATACATAAGATATGCTATAAGCTAACAACTAATGTTCCAAAACAAATATATATCTTTCTAAAGAAGTATATAGTGCCTCGTTCAAATTTTCTTTGAAGCATTTTTTCAAACAATTCACCTTTGGCATATCAAAACTATTGAAAAAAGAGTTATGGATAAGGATGATCTCTCTTAGTCCAAGATCATGTTCTTTTTCCAAATTATGTATTAGTTATGGATGTTCATTTTGTGGAATGATGACCATGAATGTGTGTATAGAAAATATAGGGCATGAAGGGTATAAGGTCTTTTCTTGAAAAAAGATGTGGAATCAAGCTTGATTTATCTAGTGGTTTCTTTGTGATAATAATAGTGATGCTAATATAGAAATACTGAATTCATGTTAGGTTAGCTGCGACAATAAAAAAAGAGTTGTTGGTTCCTAGTTGTACAACTCTTGCACTTAGCCTTGCACACTTGGGTAGTATGGAAAAACATGGATTATAAACCCAAATATATTTCTCTATAGTTGGGGAAGGGTTTAGCATCAGAATGGATTAAACACAAACAATGACTGCAAGAGACCGACAGAGGGTATGGTTAACTCCCTACTAATCTGTGTCTACCTAAATCAAGGTGAAAGGACCTAAGGGGTAGATTTATCACATGGAGGGATACTAAATTTCAATCTCCATGGGGATTATTGGCACACAAAACACAAATCTAACCAAGGCATAACCAGGTTTGCACAATTCACTCGAGAAGAGTTGTCACATAGGCTAGGCAAATGCTTCAAGTCAAACATAAGATACTAAAGACATATGGAGATATGACTGAAACCTTAATTTCTAAAGAAACTCTTGACAACTCAGGGCAAAATAGAAGTTGCAATATTGGGATTTAAAAAACAAAACATAGATGCATTTCAGATTTGAAATATTGATGCATTTGTAGGCAAATACCACTTAAATAGTTAACAACATGTATTATTTGCAAGGTAGGGCAGGTAGGATGAGTTGGGTAGATTAAAGAGTAGTGTGGTGGCTTTCAAATAATAGGAATTCATTCAATAGGTATGTTATCATTTACTGAAAGATGCAAAAGACTAGAAAACAAGGTAAGAAAATTATTAGGAATGCTTTGCATTCACTGGTACCAATGTAATGCAAACATTCAAATGACCCCTGAAACCCTAAAGCATACACTACAAGTAAAGATTCAAGCATTTTATCCCATCAAATCCATGAGTCCAAGATGTCCTTAAAGGACTATCAATAACATACGTTCAAATCACAATGCAGAAAGGAATTTACAACCTAGATTTATGCCTAGAATGACTACCGCTACTAAACATAAAACTAAATACCCAATCAACAGAGCATGAAGATTATATTATTTCATTTCATTGAGAAGATACACCAAAAATCACATATATTTTCCATTAACATGAAAATATATCTTACAGACATTAGTGATTAGAATGCTAACATATGAAAATGCATGGTGAGTTTGTTCTAAAACATGGGAGGCATATACATGCTCTCAGATCTTTCTAATGGATGTACAACTACAACCACTTTAGTAAGTAGACAAAATACACACACCAAGGATTCCAAAAATAAAAAGGTCTCTACAAAGAGTAGATTTTTGGAAGTTGAAAGAGCCTAAGACCTAAGAAAACCAACAACAACTCTTCAAAAGAGGGGAATCCCTCTTTTTATACAAATTTCTCACCCCAAAATATTTTAGGAATATGCTCCAGTTGGAAGATGCCATTGGTTATGCCTAAAAGCCCATGCCTTACAAAGAAATTATTCTGGTAACTACTTATCCATGTCATGATGAAATTTGATAAAAAAACCCTTGATATCCTTGGCCGGAAATTCCTTGCTCTTGATCTTAAGGAAGAATATTTCCTTGGGAGCCAAACAAACTCTTTGTCTTCATGTGTAACTTATTTGCATTGCCTTCAACTAATCATTTACCCAGTTGGAATCTTGTGGACCCCTGCCTCCTCTCTATGCAAGCCAAAGAGTGCTCCTGGCTTTGTAATGATGGCATCAAATTGCTCCAGCTGTGATGGACGCAATGCAAGATCTATGGCCATTTGGAAAATCTCTTTCCAATGTTCCACCTTGGTCTCACATCCCCTACAACAAATTTTTCTTCCATGGAGGTATTCGACAATGGCCAAATATTTGGAAAATGCAACAGTTAGCTTTGTTCTACCTTTTTTGCTTTTTGAGTTGACTTTGCCCATGCTTTTTCTCATTTTCATTTTGCTTTTTAGGGTTGTCGCCAAACTTTATGAAGCTTAAGTGCATTTTTTACCTAATCTTGCCTTATGAGGGACTTTAGCTCCCTTTTGCATTTTTCACCTTTTGTTTTGGTGGGAATTTGGGTTTTGGGTGCAATTTTACAGGCTGGGAAAAATTTAGAGGTCTGGTACACATTTACAATTTGCAATTTCACAACTTGCAATTTCCACCCAAAGTTTCCACTGTGGTCTTGGGAACTTCATATGCAATTTGACAATTGCAACTTGCAAAGTTATATTGGACTTGAAAACTTCTACTTTGAGTCTTTGGACGTTTGACTCCTGTTGACCGATGGGTTTTAGACCTTGGAATGCACATTATAATTTGCAACTTCAAAGTTGTAAAGTGCTGTTTCATCTCCAGTGGAAATGTCCGCTCCATCTTTTAAATCTTCTTCATGTTCTCCTCACTATTCTTAGCCAAACTTTTCATATTTTCAAGGGATTCTTTGCTGGAGTTGAATTATGGAAAAAATACATTAGTAACTGTAAGACCTTCTTCTACCATATCCAAGTGTAATTGTAATCCCATCTCAGAGAAGGTTGATAGCAAAGCTGCATAATCCCCCTCAGCACTGGCTAGCAACATTTTTACTAATGCTTGCTTCATATTACTTGAGATTGATATGGTCAGTCCAAAATCTAGTAGAATGGGTCGAAAAGGGGGTTGCTTCTCAACAAGGAAATTCCCAGGATTAGAATCCCCATCAAAAAAGAAAAACCATCAATATATATTTGATGTGCATAATCACACCACTTCTGCAAGAACTTACTTATTTACACCTAAATCTTCAATGGCTGCTGTATCATTTAATCGTACCCCATCTATATATTCTAAGATAAGAACCCTTTTTGCTGACTGTATCACTTCAAGAATGAGCAAACCCATGTGATTACCAAAACTACCACTCTGTTTTATCTGATAATCGAGGTTTAATTTCTAGCCTGATTTCAAAGCTTCTACATTATTCTTATATCATCTCTTTTCAAGTATGACCAATTGCTTAATGGAGGCAGCTCCTAAATAAGCCCAATGGCGAGGATGGGGCATGGAAAAAGGAGTCACATGCAATAGAATTGTGGCATTTGGGCTCTGCAGAAGTCAGGGCAATTGTCCTATGTAATCTCAGCTGGGAAAGCCGTTGCAGGAAGATGGTCTACCTTTGGTGTTGACTTTGATCCGCTCCCCCTTGCACTTTTGACATATCTATAGCACCTTCTATTTACTTATATCAGATCCTTGGATTTATTCATTCAGCTGCACTTGGCGTATTTCTTTCAAATCGTTGCTGCTCAGAATGTTAACACGTGCCCCTTTTGCCCTCAATGGCTTCTTGGATATTCGTGCTTGGAAGGCTAAAGGAAGTAAACATCATGTTTACAATTTGAAGATTTTATTTCTCCCCTCATTTCTTCACCGTTGGTTTCTTCCTTCCCATACTCATGCAACGGGTTTAGGGGATCACGATGCAATTTACAAATTACAATTAAAGAATTGCTTTTTTGGTCTTGTTTTTCCCGCTGGCCAATCTCGCTGATGGGATGGGGAGATTGTCATGCACGTTGTAAGTTATAGTTTTAAAACTTGCTTTTGCATTTGTATCTTCTACTATGGGGAGATTGACATTAGAAAACAATTTGTAACTTGGCAAATCAAAAATGTCTTTTGCATGGATTCAAAGGTGGGCAAGCAAAATGCAACTTGCATTTTTACAAGTTGCATTTCCTTTCAAAACATTCATCGACTTTCCTTTTGGTCCCATGGCTTCCCTTTTTACAAGTTTTGTTTTATTTTTTAACTTTCCACCTGGACTCTTCCACTTATGGCATGAGCTTTTTGAGAAGTTTCATAGTGTTTAACCTTGAACCTTTTGCCATTTGGATTCCATGTGGACTTGAAAACCCAAATGTGAACTCCCTTTGATGTTGGTGGTAGAACTTTAAATTCCATTTTTAATTTGCAAATTGCAAATATGTAAAGTTACTTTTTTCCTCAGAATTTTCATCGAAACTTCATTCATTTTCCTTTCGAAGATGTAAAACACTAGACTTATCATTCTATTATCTTCCTAGCCTAAAATTTTACCATGGTCTCTTTAATGTCATAAAAACATAAAAATGTTAAATGTTACCTAAAACCAGGATTATGGGGTCTTCAAAAAAAATATGAGAGTGGGGTTTTTTTATATCTTGACTGTGGAAGTGGGGTTTCATAATCCAGGTACACATTTGTGGATGGGAGTAATGGTTAGATATTCAGGGATTAATTCTTTGAGAAATAGTGCACAAAATCTTTAAGCATATTTGGACACTAACATTGGCTCTTGCCTAGGGATGTACACCCCTTATGGGTGTGCAAAGAACCCCAAATAATAAGACCAGGGGCTAATTCCTTGGGCCACAAAGTCAAAATTATGGCAATTTCATAATAAGCACCTATTGAAACTGAACTAGACAAGGGCATACCAAAAAAAATAGATCAGGGGGATCTGAGAACAAATACATGACAAAAAACACCAAAATAAATTATACAAACAAGGCTCAATGCAGAAGGGCAATAAAATAACAGAACTATACACTATATGTTACTATACACAGTCATGGACTCAGTCAAGGAAGTGTTTTAGATGTTTGCCATTAACTGGCAACTTTAGTCTCTCACCATCCAAGTCTCTTAAGAATAAAGTATGTTTCCCAAATCCACAATCAACAGAATAGGGGCCCATCCACAAGGCATAAAATTTTCCATGCTTTCCTTTCTCTTCATGCTTGTTATTCCATTGTAAAACCAGATCACCTACTTGAAAAGTTCTTAGAGTAACCTTTCTATCAAATATTCTCGAGTCTTTCCTTGACCTTGAGGTGTCTTTCATGAGCTTGTCTTCTAGTTTCATCAAGCTCAACAATCTGGGTCATTCTGCTTTGACAGTGGTTGACCTTATCATCTTTTAGCTATTACATGAATTGATAAGTTGGTAATTGTAAATTCATGGGCAAAACAATTTGAGCTCCATAAACAAGCTCAAAAGAGATTTTACCTGTAGCTCTCTTAGGCGTGATCCTATCAGCCCATAAGGCAAACTTCAGTTGTTCATCCCACTTCTTATTATCTTCCAAATTTTGTCTGATGATTTTGAGCAAGTTCTTATTACTAAAAATTGTTTGCCCATTCCCTTAAGGGTTATAATTTGAAGCATAAGCTAATTTGATCTCATATTTTCTGCATAATGCCACTAAAAGCTTAGTTATAAAATTCATGGCATTATCAACAATTACCTTGATAGGCACACCAAATCTACAAATAATCTGATTCAATAAAAAGTCCACAATCACCTAGTGTGTGTCTTTCTTTGTGGGGACCACCTGAACCCATTTTGTGAAGTAGTCAGTTACAACCCATATCTATTTATGTCCAACGCTTGATGAATTAGTGATCTCCCAACAAAATCCATTCCCCATTGTCTAAATGGGCCTTTAATCATTACAAGTTGCAAGGGGAGAGAAATAGAAGCTTTCAACCTATTGGTGGCTGAGATGGGGTTAATAGGTCTCTATTTCTAATTGAAAGGCTTGCTGTCAAGCTACAATGGGATGATATGTTGAAACAAATGTTCCCTATAAGCTTTAATTCAGAATAAAACCAAGCCAAGTAACCCTGATACTTCTTCAGTAGCTGCATGTAAGCTTGTTTTTCTACTTCATTTAGGTGAGTACCTAGCCAAACCTTTCTAGGATGTTCATTATAGCCCAAATTACATTCAGTCACATCTTTTGAGATAAAAAGATCTCAAGTTTTAATTAGATCCGCTCTATCAAAAGATGCCTATTAACTAACCAATCCTCTAGGGATGGTGATTGTCTTCAACTGAATTATGTCTTTCCCAAACAATGTTTTCTTCCCGTCATAGGTCTGAACCATGGATTTCAAGTCTATAATCTGATCTTAAAAATTTTCTTCATATTTGAGAAACCTTTTGATCTAATCATCATCATCAAAAACTTATCAATGATGAATATTGTCTAGAACTGAAGGTCTAAGAAGCACCTCCACATGATATTTACAGTGAGGGTTCATATTTTCAATTTCAAACTAAGCACCTAAAACTGAAATTCTATCTTCTTCCTTGTTGAAACTTCTATCATGATAACAAATATTAAAAGTGTTAAAGAATTCTAGTAAATCCCATATAACATTCCCATATTGTTTCAACCTTTTATTTTTGGTGGCATAAGCATTATGGACCTACTTAACCACTAACTTAAAATCACCCTTTACAATTAGAGTTGTAATTCCATAATCACGAGAAATCTTTAAACCAAGTAAGAGTGCCTCATACTTAGCATTATTGTTCATGCACTCAAAGGATAACTTGAAAGAAAACTTAAAATGTTTTCCATTAGGGGCATAAAAAACAACCCCAACTCCATTTCCAAGATTGGAACAAGCCCTATCAAAAGACATTTTACAAACATCATGTTTATTGTCAAACTTAGCATCAAGAACAACAAGCTATTCAACAACATCCACATTTCTAACAAAGCTACCCAACTCCACATTCATGTACAATACCTCATTTAGAGCATGTTTCAGATCTTCAAGTACCTATATCATCTTAGGATCTCTAAGAAGTTTCACCATATTACCCTCCAAAGAATGCTGGAATAAGATAAGTCCATCTGTACATTACCACCCATGTTAGCAACCAATTTTCATGACAGCAACATTCCCCACTTGGGAGCATAATCCACAACTACCACATCCATATTCAGGGACTTTCCTAAATATGTTTAATGTGTTATATTAATAATACACTATGTTGTATATGCATATTTGGTGATATTCAATTATAAAATCTATATATATATATCGATTTTATAATTTAATATCACCAAATATGCATATATAAAATAGTGTATTATTAATATAACACATTAATCATATTATGATTAATGTGTTATATTAATAATACACTATTTTATATATGCATATTTGGTGATATTAAATTATAAAATCACTTTATAAATATATATATATATATATATATATATATATATATATATATATATATATATATATATATATATATATATATATATATATATATATATATATATATATATATATATATATAGTTACAAGTTATGCTAGAAGGAATGTAATTATGTGTTTTGATAAAATAGTATTTTGTAAAGTGAAAGAGTGTAAATTAACAATCATACTTCACTCAAAATTTATGGTTGTTGACCCCATATCACCTATTGTGTATGAAACATGAAGCATTAATAATTTGATATTTCTAGTGGAAGTAATACTAGAAAATTAGGTTGTGTGTTCCTTCATATATCAATAAATTGTGCAAGGAGAAGATGTTATGTTTTATAATAAGCTTGAGCAATGACGAAATGGTGAGAAAATGTAAGGTCGTATAAAATATGAAAGTGCTGAAATATTTTAAGATGAGCTAGGAAATGATGGTGAGGTGTAATGATAGGGCATTTAAAAGGATGAACTCGAGGAAGCCCAAACAGATACATGTGTAAGGTTTAGTGACATGTCTATAATTAATATAATTACTATATATATATATATATATATATATATATATATATAAAACTGGTAAAAAGAGGTTTTTTGAAAAAGGGACCCAACCCTAAAAATGACATAGATAGAAAAGGTATAAAAACCCAGAACAAACAATTATAATTGCTCAATTATCTACACACAACCATAAAATAGTGAAAATGCAGCACATTAAAGGCCTCATAAGCCTATACTGTTAACAAGAACAACTACTCTAAAACAAATCCTTAACGAGAACTACTACTACTAAATCTATCTCATAAAGTTTTATTTTTTGAGATCTTAGAGATATGTTCATAGGTTTCTGTTAGGTTGTGGAGCTAAAAGCTTCACTGATGCAAACAGAGGAGGTTGCAGAGAGGTTGTTGAGTGTCATAGACATCGGCATCAGTCAGGCCAATCGACATCAACAGGATTAGACAGAAGAGCAACCGACGTCGATCAGATATTGGTCGGCGTCGGTCACCTCCAAGAAGACAGGGACCGATGCTGGTTGCCTGTGCGGTTTAGAACTACAAGTTTTACGGGTAGTTAGTTAACGAACCAAGTGTTTGCATGTCAAGAGCCAAATTTAGACTAGAAGCTGTAGATCTAATTATTATAATTAGGTGTCTAATTATTGTTTGCATGAGATCTATATAATAGACTCATGGGTTGTATTGAAAGGTGTGCTAGTTTGAGTAGAGCAAAGTTATCTCCTTCTGTGTGTGAGGTGAGCAAGGGTGTTCCTCCTAGTTCCACAGCAGTGCCAAGTGTGGGTGCTAGTTTTGGAGAATTAGAAGGGTTCTTCAAGTGTGTAGGATCTTGGTCAACAGGTGTGCATGGCTACATTAGGAGATCTACATGGTAAGTAAGATCATTTATCTGCAGGTGTATGTGTGTGCATGATCTAGCTTTACAGGTGTACAGAGCTAGATTGATTTGCAGGTGTGTAAGATCAGGGAGGATAGCAACATAATAGGGAGTAGGATCAGGAGAAATCTACTTGGAGTACAGTGTGTACTCAGAAAGAGAGCAAAGAGGAAGGCAAGGAAGATCCTTCCATAAGTGAGATCATTTGGATTGCAGGTTGTTGCAGTTCAGGGGAGATCTACTTGAAGTACGTTTGTGTACTTGGAGTGCTTGGAGCACTTGTGGAGTGCGTGGAGCACTAGAGTACTGGCAGTAGTGGATACTTACTAGTTGGAGGTGAACACCAACTCTGTGTTTGAGTTGTGTGTTGGGACCGTAAGAGAGAGAGCTTTGAGGGAAGATTTACTGTTTATGCCCTAGAGGTGTGGGAGCCCTAGAGGTGTGTAAGGAAGAAGAACTGTGGCAATCTTCTTTATTATATTTCCTTCTGGAAGAGTTTTAATACAAGTTGTGTATTGTCTCTCATATTTTGTGTTGTTTTTGAATTCTAGTTACTTGTTGATTCTGGTTCAATTCTGCATGTAAGTTGCTTGTATATGGTAATCAATTGTGTGCTTCCGTATTTCCTAACAAAGTGGTATCAGAGCTTTTGGTTGGGTATCTAACAAAGTGGTATCAAAGCTAAGGTTGCAGGGAGCAGGTTTTGTGTTTGGTTACAGGTCACTCTCAGGGGTTTCTGATTGAGTGGGAGTAGAGCAATGGTAGAAGAAAGTAAGCTAAGGATGGAGGAACTTAAAAGCACAGATGATCACTAATAGTGTTATGGAAAGAAAGAGCAGGGCAAAGAATATTGTTGGTTGGTAGAAGATCAACATGAAGGAACTGAAGAAGTAGATGTTGTAGGGGTTGTTGCAGAAGATGCTCTGGGAGGTTTCTTGGATAAAGTAGAATCTTGTTTTATAGATTCTGTTGCCTCTTTCCATGCAGTCTGAAATAGAGTATTTTTCCATGGTAAGGTCTTTAGAGACTTTGGAAAGATTTATTTAGGGGCTGGTGTGCCTTGCCAAAGAATTGGCAAAGGGGAAGTGAAGTTCAAATTGTAGGTGGCCAACACATGGGTGTTGAAGGAGGTCATGCAGGTCCCAGTGTTGAAGATATGGCTAATTTATTCAGAAAAGTTGGGTGATGAGAGATGCACAAGAACTCTCACAGCGGATACACTTGAATTAGCTGGTGGTAAGAAAGCAGGCACTCTTTATCTACTTGCTTATATTACTGATTCTTATTCTATTGCAAAGACATGGCTTTGTAGGCTTGGTCACATGAGTAAGAAGGAGATGCATGTTCTTAAGACGAAGTCAGATGTGTTTGACAGGCTTAAGAACTGGAAAGCCTTGGTGTTTATGGAGGAGATGGCAGACAGATATCAGTGGAGAAGGTTGGATACCTCTGAGCAGAGCAGTTTGGATAGGGATTTGATTCAAAGAAATATCACAGGTAAAAATTCATCACTCACAGGTGAACATAGGTATCGACATCAGTCAGGGGGAACCGGCGTCAAACAGATAGGTGCCGATATTGGTCATGTGTAAACTGAAGTCAATGATGTCGGGCAGGGTAAGACCGACGTCAGTCAGGAGGACCGACATCGGCAATAGGTAAGACTGATGTTGGTCAGGAAGATTGATGTTGGCAACAGGAGATACTGACATCAGCAGGGTCGATAGTCAGGACAGGCGCATGGAACCGACGTCGGTCAGATGCAAACTATGTAGTGACCGAGGTTGATCACTATAATAGATTTTGGGTGGACATCAAGTTGTCAAGGAGTCTCAAATGCCCATATGGAGGACTGAAGGGGTAAGTAAGCCTCAAATTCATTGTTCTTCTTCTTTATACTCGTTGCTGACTGCAGAGCAGGAAGGATCCAAGAAACAGTGAGAGCGTGGCAGGAATATGATGCAAAACCAAACTAGAGATTTGGTAGGGTTGCCAACCAAAAGAAAGCACTAAGAGATGAATGGATTCTTTAGTTAAAGAATAGAGAGAACGGACACATGAGATGGAAGGCCAGGTCATATGGTCTTGAGGTAATTGCAGGACAGTGGTACAGGGTTTGACAGGTGGATGACAAAGCAGGGCTTTAGTCAATGTTAGTGTAACCATTGTGTTTGTCTTACCAGGTGGATGATGAGTCACGACATTATCTTGTTACTATATGTGGATGGTATGCTAGCTAGTAGGTTTGTACATACAGGGTTTTGCTGAGCTAAGGGTAAGGTTAGTTTAGTGGCATGTCATGAGGAATTTAGAGCAGCAAAATTCTTTGGCATGAGAGACATGGAAGATCACAGGGTGATTTTGTCTCCAGTGGGAGCTGATGTGAATCAGGTGTTAGCTAGGTTCATTATGCAGGATGTAGAATCGGAGCACACTAAGGGATGGATAGTTCAGTGTCCGAAATCACATGAGGTCTGGTATAGACCTAAGTTTTCCCAAGCAGTGGGAGTTGTCAGAGAGTTAGAAGCCAATTCGGGGATGTGGGTTCTCAGGTATTTGAGAGGGACCAGCAGTAGGGATTCATGCTATGCAGGGTCAGGACTTCACTACATGGGTTTGTAGGTTCGGATGTGGCAGGGTACTCAGATGACAGGGGGTGTACCACAGGTTGTGTGGTGGTTGGTCTTCAAGGTTAATCTTGAAGAGGGATACAAGCCAAGAAACAGATTAGACAGGGTACAGGTACAGGTACAGTATAGCTGTTTATCTCCAAGTGGGAGATTTTTAGGTTGTGGAGCTAAAAGCTTCATTGATGCAAATAGAGGAAGAGGTTGCAGAGAGGTTGTTGAGTGTCACAGACACCGACGTCAATCAGGCCAACTGACGTCGACAGGATTAGACAGAAGAGCAATCAACATCGATCAGATATCGATCGGCATCGGTCACCTCCAGGCAGATAGGGACCGACGTCAGTCACCTGTGTGGTTTAGAACTGCAAGTTTTATGGGCAGTTAGTTAACGAACCAAGTGTTTGCATGTCAAGAGCTAAATTTAGACTAGAAGCTGCGGATCTAATTATTGTAATTAGGTGTCTAATTATTATTTGCATGAGATCTATATAATAAACTCATGGGTTGTATTGAAAGGTGTGTTAGTTTGAGTAGAGCAAAGTTAGCTCCTTCTATGTGTGAGGTGAGCAAGGGTGTTCCTCCTAGTTCCACAACAGTGCCAAGTGTGGGTGCTGGTTTTGGAGAATCAGAAGGGTTCTTCAGGTGTGTAGGATCTTGGTCAGCAGGTGTGCATGGCTACATTAAGAGATCTACATGGTAAGTAAGATCATTGATTTGTAGGTGTATGTGTGTGCATGATCCAGGTTTGTAGGTGTGAAAAACTAGATTGATTTGCAGGTATGCAAGATTAGGGAGGATAGCAACACAATAGGGAGCAGGATCAGGAGAGATCTACTTGGAGTACTGTGTGTACTTAGAAAGAGAGCAAAGAGGAAGGCAAGGAAGATCCTTCCATAAATGAGATCATTTGGATTGCAGGTTGTTGCAGTTTAGGGGAGATCTACTTGAAGTACGTTTGTGTACTTGGAGTACGTGGAGCACTTGTGGAGTGTGTGGAGCACTGAAGCACTGGCAGTAGTGGATACTGACTGGTTGGAGGTGAAAACCAACTGTATGTTTGAGTTGTGTGTTGGACCGTAAGAGAGAGAGCTTTGAGGGAAGCTTTACTGTTTATGCCCTAGAGGTGTGGGAGCCCTAGAGGAGTGTAAGGAAGAAGAACTGTGGTAATTTTCTTTGTTGTATTTCCTTCTGGAAGAGTTTTAATACAAGTTGTGTATTTTCTCTCATATTCTATGTTGTTTTTGAATTCTAGTTACTTGTTGATTCTGGTTTAATTCTGCATGTAAGTTGCTTGTATATGGTAATCAATTGTGTGCTTTTGTATTTCCCAACAAAGTGGTATCAGAGCTTTTGGTTGGGTATCTAACAGTTTCAAGTCCTTTTTCCCTTTAAGATATAATAATAATATATTATTATTATTAATATTATATAATGTATAAATATAAAAAGATTATATAATATTATTATACATTATATATTTATATATAATTATAATATATATTTTATTATATCTAATAATATAATATTATACTTAATAATACAATATTGTATTATCAAGATGAAAAACATAGATATTTCCAAATTATCTAATAATATTTATCTGGATGTAATTTTTTTTTTCAATTATCAATAATAAATTGAATGGTTCAATCAAAATTTTAGAATTAAAATGATAGATGAAAGTATAAACCTTGTTTAGTCACCTACATTTATTTTCTATGACATCTAATAGAATTTTCTCTATATATGAATCACTAGTAGCCTAATTGTTCATTGGTTTAGAGTCCTTTGGGTGGTGTAAATTATAGGAGATGCATAAGATATTTTGAGGCATGCTAATATTGTGGAGAAGGTAGTTCTAAGATTTGTTATGGCAAAGCCATGAGGTTATGAATGCCACAAGGCATCAAGACAGAGCCTATCAATGAAGGCCAAAGTCTAAGGGCCAACAACAATGCCACAAATCTACCCATTAATAAAAAAGATGTTTGTAGCTTCAAATTTCTAATAATGTGGCTTCTTAGGGGTGGTATAGTTTTCAGAGCCTTCACAAGTTGATAAATTTGTGGAGAGAGTACAAATCCTTCATGTTGGCTATAGTGGACTCAAAGTTGAACATAGTCACTGGGTAAAGGTTATATAGCTTTAGGTTAAAGGAAGCTACCTAACTGTGAATGATTTATGACATCATCATGTGTTAACATGGTAAAAGGTACATTTGATGTGGCATATTGTTGTGATTTTCCAAAGAAACTTTAGATAAATTGGTTGTATTTGGGTTAAGCATTAAAATTTCTTGTTAACTATAATGCACAAAGAGGTATTACTATGTTTTGAGGTATTTTTTTCTTGCTTTCTTTTTAGTAAACATTGAAATTCTCTCAAAATACATTTTAAATAATTGCACAAACCAATATAAAATTAGAGAATATAAGATTTAAATAATATCATTGGGATGAAAAATGTATATATATCTCCAAATTATCTAATAATATCTATCTGGACGTAATTTTTGTTTCAGTTGTCAATCACAAAGAATGAACACCTCGATCAAAATTTTAGAACAAAAATGATAAATGGTGATAACAAACTTCTTTAGTCACATGCATTCATTTTTTGTGACATTTAATTGAATTTTCTTTATATAGTAACCACTATCAACCTAATTGTTTGTTGGTTTAAAGTCCTTTGGGTGATGTAAATGCTAGGAAATTCATAAGATATTGTAAGGAATGCCAAGATTATGGGAGAGGTAGTGATAGGCATTAAAATTTCATGTTGACTATAATGCACAAAGAGGTATTTCTATATTTTTGGGATTTTGATTATTATTTATTTCTTTCTCCTTAGTAAACATTGGAATCCTCTCCAAAATGCATTTTAAATTAGTTCACAAACCAATACAAAACTAGAGCATGGAAACTGTAAATAATGGTCCTAAATACCTTGTACAAGGGCTAGACTATGATGTAGGAAATGAAATGTTGATTGATTCAATGGGTGAATGTTGATTCTTATATTGTGAATATCCTATGACATTTAAACCATGTTTTTAATAAGTTACTATAGAATGGTTAAGTAATTTTTTAAAAAATAGAAAAATAAATATGAATGAAAACTAACTTATAAAAACCTATACAATGACAAAATTTATACTTGGAAAAATTATTGGACATCATTTGTGAAATATACATTATGGATCATTTCAAATAGTGAAATTAACAATACCATTTAACTTCTAAGAATGTCGAGACTTAAGGTTAATCGATAAATACAACACAAATCTTGGGGGATGGTGAAGAGTGATCATACAGATTTTAGGATCAAATCATTAATCGTAAAGATTTCAAGATCAAATCATTGATCGTAACATAAAATTAATTATATAAAAGCTTGTAGAGGTTGAGGGATTTTAAAATGACATTGGAGATAATGGGGTTAACCCTAAGAGATATGAGTAGGTGGATACTAGAGTTGGAAGAAATAGACATACCCATGAGGAATAATAAGAAGATTTAGTTTGACATTGGTGGCCACATTGCTTGATTTGTTCAGCCTACAATTACAGTGTTGAGGGTTTTTGATTGCATTGTAATATAATATAAATATAAATATAATATTATAAAACACACATTATTAACTAAATATAAGAAAATCAATGTTTATATGTATTATAATACAAACTTAATATATTTATAACATACTATATATTAAATAATATTATATATAGATAATAATATAATATTATATATTTTTTATATTGTAAAATTAATTACAAAATATAAGCATTGATGATGCAAAAAATAGTTATTGAGTTCCAAAAATAAAATATCTAGTTCTGGGGGCATCCCCCCTATCATATCAAACTATATTAACTAATAATACAATATAAAAACTAGCCCCATATAGGTGGCCCAAAAAATAGTAGAAAAAGAAACATAACATGAAATACTAAAGAACCACCACCCCAAAGGTGGCACATCAAAATTCAAACATCTGATGCACTTCAAATAGTGGCCCAGTCCATTTCACATTCATCATTTGAGTCCACATTGATAGGTCCCTTAGAAAAGTCTTTGTTTCCATTAGGTCCCATCTGGTGCTATCCTATAGCCAACTGTGGAGAATACTTATCAACCATTTTTAGTAAAATTTATGAACATAGTCTAAAACATTTTCCACATCTACCAAACCACCTATTTCTATAAGCTTTTCTAATTTCTCAAAAAATGCATTCATATTGTCATCAATTAGCTTCCATACATCCTTCTGTGCATCCTCATGTTATATCATGGGGGTAGATCTTTAGGGAAAATAAGTTATTTCATCATTATTTTCAAAGTATCCTAGGTTAAGACTCAAATCAAGGGGGTAAAGGATTTCTATGCTTCTTTAATAATGCAATTGACTAGTTCATCTTTATGCACATCCCTTACCATATCTTCATTTGCCAATATCCATCTATCTAACCCATTCTTATTAGATTATGATGAGTTCACCCATTCCTTCATAGGGTTCTCATCTTGGTCTAAGTATGAGTCCTTTATAAAATCCCACTCAAGCTCAGTTATCTTTATTTCAACAACTAAATGATGGCATACCACCCAATATAGGCGAGGGCTTAGTTTGAGGTACCTACCAGAGTTGATCAAGTAGTCAGAGGTAATTTTGAGCATTCCTATTATAATAAACTATTCAAATTAATCCTATGACACTTTTAATTTAAGGAAAATATACAAAGAGACAAAATGAATAATGATTTCCACTGAGAAGTCTGAAAGCACCCTAGCCTTATGTTGGAATACCTCTAAGTTCCTTTGCTTACACAAAAACCATAAAATATCAATTGAAAAAACAAGCCAAAGTTTATGAAAGAAGGGATTAACTTTAAATTTAGCACATACATAAACAAAATCAATGTTTATCTAACCAATGTCACATTCAAAGATCACATTCCAACACTTAAGATAACTTTTACACATGTTAAATGCATATGGATAAGAGAAAAAGACATGTTCAATAATTTCAATCTCACTATAAAAAGAATAGTAAGATTGGGTATAACCACATTTACTAAAAACAAAACCAACAACCAACTTATTATACATTAACAACCGCCAAAAATAGGGATTTTTTGGTTCAAGCCCATAGATCCAAATAACATAAAATATAAAAGACCAAGCACTTAGAGGATCATAATCAGACCAAATACGGTTAAGGGTGAGGAAGGGGACTTTTGAAAAGGAAAAATTAATGTAAATAATTTTAGTGGAGAACTCAAATAGATTGAGGCCTTTTATCCAATTCACATTGTCTCGAAACTCACCCTCCTCATCCATGAAGACAACATTATTCTTCCCCTAAATTTTTTTTGAAGAAGAGTAAAAGTTCTGATTTCGGTGGTAGGAATTTTAAATTTGGTTCCAATTTTTGACCAAGAAGCCCAATCAGAATGAGAATAGAGATCCGTGAACTCCCTCAACCCCTTAATGAACCATTCAAGGGGAGAGTAGCCCCTGGTGAGGGCAAGTGTTCTCCTATTGATAGTCAAGTTCCACCATATAGATATGTACCCCTAACAACATGTCCCAAACTAATTAAAAATGTGATTAGCTATGATGAAGGGTTTAACAATAGCCCAAGATGACCAAATATAATAAAAGATAGGTGATTCAACTAATTTGATAGAAAATGGACCAATGAGTAAATCAGCATTGTTCAATCCTTTCCAAAAAGGTTTTCCTTTAGGAAAGCCCCTCAATATATTATTACTAACCAATAATTTCTAGGGCTCATCTCTTTTAAATTATCTTATGATCCATTTCACTACCAGGGTTATACCCTGTAACCTAAGATATTTTACACCCAAGCCCCTAATATTTTTTGCCTTCGAGTAAAATTTCCAAGAGACTGCATGTCTTTTCTTCACTCCTTTCCCATCCAACCACATAAAGTATCTTATGATCCTATGGAGCATGTTAATCTAAGATTTGTTGAATAGACAACAAGAGGCATAGTAATTACTATATGGTGAGAGAACCTTTTGACATACTTGAATCCACCTAGGTAAGGAAAGTAGGTGCCCCTACAACTTTAAAATTTTCTTATTGATTTTGTTGAATATCCATTCCCACATGAGTTCTAAAGAAGGTGTGAGTATGAAGGGGATACCTAGATATCTGACCATTTTATTTTATCCTTTTAATTTATATCGAAAGTTTGATATCCAATCATGAGGGTGTTCTTTCAAACCTAGTATAAGATATTTATGCATTACCACCTTAGACACAAAGGCAAGATAATATATATCTAGTCTAGTTTCAACCTTTGTCAGGTTATTTTACTCTAGTGTGATAAATAAGGAAGTGTCATCAACAAATAGGACATCAATAAGAATTTCATCATTGGGCAAAGAGATTCCTTTGACTGGTGGTCCAATATCAGAGAATCTAAGAAGATAATGCAATGCTTAGGTAGTCAAAATAAAGAGTGAATGCACAAGAGGAAATCCTTATTTAATGGAACATTAAAGATCCTGTGATTAAATTAATTCCCCATTCACTTCAATGAAAACTAAAGCATATTTGAAGAGAACATTAATCATTATACAAAACTTATCCTAGGAATCAAAGTATTGAAGCACTCTCTCAATGAAGGGCCATTCAATTCTATTGTATGATTCTCAAAGTCAATCAGAATCATGCATATATCCTGATTAGAATCTTGGGCCCAGTACATCCCTTCCCAACTTGTGATCAAGTTATCCAAGATGTATTTTCCTTTAATGAAATTAGTTTGAGTCTCAAAAACTATAATGGGTAGCAGAGAGGAAAGTCTCTTTTCTAGAATCTTTGTTAAAATCTTATAGGAAACATTGAGGAGGGTGATTGGTCTCCAATTTTTAACCAAAGAGAGGTTACCATCCTTAGGTATGAGTTTAATGACCCCTTTATTGATATCTAGGCCAAGAGTGCCAACATCAATAGCTTCATTAAAGACCTCTAGTAGTCTTTAGCCAACCACTCCTTATTGGCTTTGCATAATTCAATAGGGAAACCATCTATTCCAGGTGCTTTATCATTCTTGAGCATATTATTGGTAGATCTTATTTAATTCAACATAATATTGGTATAAAGGGAACTCACCTAGACTCGTGACACCTTTTTTGGAATGCAACCATCACAAATTACCCTATTTTACTCAATGAGTTCATTGGAGCCATCAGAAAGGAATAAACTAGGATAAAACTCATAAAAAGCTTCTTTTATGCCGGAGGAATCTTGCATAATATATCCATGTAATTTGATACCATTTATTTTGATTATTTTGTGCTTAACTTTCAATAATATGAATAAAAATTTAGAACCTCTATCACCAAGTTTTAGCCAAGGTAGTCTTGAGTGGATCTATACCCCCTGGCAAGGTAATTTTGGGACTATCTAACTTGATGTTTTAGGAGATTAAGCTCTTCAAGAAATTTACCATTAGACGGGTCAAATTGGAGAGGGTTTTCAACATGTATTTTCTTTTCTTGGGTTTCCCTTATAGTTTTTCTACACCTTTTAGCTTTAATCTATCCATACATTCTAGTAAAGTTTTTGGTGACTTCCATGCAATAATTCTATTGATAAATTATAAAGTTCAAGCTGTAGGCAAACTTTCCAATATTCCACGAAGATTGAAGACCCTCCAAACACACTTGATCAGTCAGGTGGGACACATTAAACTTATAAAGTCCTCTGAAATTTGGGGTATCTTTATTGACCTCAAGATTTAGTGAAAATGCCATTTCAATGGGATGATGATCATAAATTGTATAGGGCAAAATAGTCACCACATTTCCATCCGTATTAGGGGCCACAGTTAGTGAGTCCCTATTTAAATAGAACCTATCAAGTCTGGAGTACTTCCTTCTATTAATAAACTAGGTAAACTAGATTCCCCTACTTAGATTTTTCCCTTTTTTAAGTGGGTTTAAAATTTTGTGCATTATCTTGAATTTAGACAATCAAAATAGCTCATTGCCTATCCAAGCCTTACGGTCACCTCCAATATTATATTATTTTTATTCCACCATGTTATAGTCTCCTCTAAAGATCCAAGGGACGTTTTTTAGGTTGGTATGCAGCCAATTCCATAGATCAAAGTGGTCTCTATAGTCATTAGGAGCATATATGTTACACAGTCTAAAGCACTATTTTTGGTTTCCTAGCAGTACCCAAATAACTCTATTAAAAAAATAAACAACATGGTCAATAATGCATTCCTTCATGTTAGAGATGATCAAGATATAATCCCCTCTTTTTTCTCTTTGATGGTTAATGGAAAACTAAGGAGTATTAGGCCAAATGAAATTTAAGACTAAGGCAAACCGGCATCCCATAACCTTACCTTAAAGACATAGAATGTCCAGCTTTTTTCTTGAATGCCTAAATTATCTCATAATTGGTTTTTCATCCAGGGATTCCAAACCCCTAACATTCTAGCTTATGATCTACATAAAAAATCTAGGGGGAGTAGAGGGGGGTCAATTAGATTGACCATGGGGATTACCCCCACTATTATATATATTTTTTTAAACAATCCAAAACTTTATTTTCCTTGCCCTTTATTTTAGAGAAGGGTCAAGGCTACCACGAGAGGGATATTTTGATTTGATGTTATCTTTGAATAAAGAGTGCTCCATCAGGGTAGAGCCCAACTCTATTTTTAATATTTTTCCACCCCCTTTAGAGATCCAATTCTCAACAACATTTGTGTCTTTATGAGTTAAGGGAGCACTCACTAATACCTCCATCTCATAACCAAACTTATTAGGTCTTTCTTTCTTCAAATAAATAACCATAAGGGGATCTCCACTTTTAAATTTTCTTAGATTGTTTGGGGGCATGCTGTCAGGGTTCAAAATTTGAATAGTAGGGGTGTCAACTAGCAGAACCACCTATCCCTTAGAGGGAGAGTCTAAAAAAAATTTCTATTCAAGAAAGTCATCATCCAAATTATATGATAGACAATTGATCACATTTGTCAAGGGAGTCAAATCACCAATAAAAAGAGGTGGGGAATTAGGCAACTAAAGAGTGAGGAGAGATGCTTCTTATCCTAGATCCTTAGGAACCTTTGAGTCGACACTCTCAATAGCCTCTTTTGGGGGGTACTACCTTTTAGTGGTTCACTATTAAACAAGGGGTTTTCAGAGACCTACAAATCATCTAGCACTAAATCATTTTTTGGGGCATCTTTCTCTTTTTGTTTGTTATACATATTTTCCTTGTTTACCAACATTAGGCAGTTTTTCTTGAGATGCCCATGTTTTTTACAAAATAAACAAGTGTTTAGGCCACCCAAACCTTTGAGAGCATAATTGTAGGAGTTCCTTTTAATTTTGAAATTATGGGAATCCAAAAAGAAGTCTATGGGTTGTAGAGATATTAAAATCTTAGCATTCATATGGGCTAGCGACATCCTAGTATCCTTAATTCTCAAGACATCTTCAAGTGGTTTCAATACCTGTGAAAAAAAACTTTTATAAATATCGATACTCCTTGAATGTCTACCCATCTTGGAGTATTTTTAAAGATGAGTTCATTGTAGTCCATATCTAGGCTCCATGAGACAACCTTAAAAATACACTAGCCAACATTCCACAAGGGTTTGCTAATAGCTATACACTACATATTATAATTTTTAAATAAAATAATAAAAACACCTTTTTATATCATTCAACAAAAACTAATATACAAACCGAATTTATTAACCCAAATAGAGTTGAGCCAGTTATTAAAAAAATTCCTAGAAGAGAGAGAATTATTGTTTAAACAAATAAAAAATTCTAACATTTTTTAACCTAATTTCCTCCTGCTAAAGATCAAGTTCCATGGAAGCATTTGGCACAATAGTCAGGGTCTTAGTAGGGCTAGGGTGCTTACCAATTTTGCCTTCATCATACTCCTCTTTTTCATGATCCTTGTAGCTTACCCCAAATTCTACTCCTAAATGATTTTCCACTTCCTCATGTCACAAGATTTCACTAAATAGTTTTTGGTAGACCAAATGCTTCTTCTTCCACCTGAGATGGGCCAGGTATACCACCCTTATGATTGTAAATATTATCACTTGCTATAGAATTAAATGGCCCATTAGGGCCACCATTTTCATCATTCTCTACATGTTTGAGGTCATTAATTCTAAAGTTTTATATAAAAATTTATAATTAATTCATGCCCCTTCAAAAAACCAAAGGCTACGAGATGGGTGATTGGGGAGGGATGCACGTACAGGTTCAACCAACTCAACACAATTCAAAAAACATATTTGAATGCTAAACATGACTCAAATGAAGTGAAATATGAAAAACTAACCAACTAAAACATGTTTAAGAGAGTATTAGATTAAAAGACCACCAATTTCACCAAGGAAAGAAGAACATGAAGCACAAAGGAAGCAAAAGTAACTAAGGCAAAGCACTTAGAAAAAACCTAAAACACCATTAATGGAGGATGAATCTTCATCTCCTCATTGGAGATCTCCAAGTTTCTATAAATCATTTCCTCCCCTCAAATTCATATAATATTATATTCTATATTATAGTACATTATTTTATGTATGTAAGTAATACTTTTTATTGGCAATATTTTTTCAATGGATGAATTATGATTCTTATTTTGTGAATACCCTATTACAATCAAACCAAGGGTTTAAGAAGTTAAATTATAATGGGTAAGAAAAAATAAATAAAAATTGAAAAAATTAATATGATTGAAAATCGACGTAGAAAAAATAGACAATGACAAAATTTATACCAAGAAAATTTTCTAGACATCATTTGAGAAATATACATTATGGATCCTTTTTTATAGTAAAACAAATAATGTCATTTAAATTCCAAGAATGTTTGGACTTGAGGATAATTAATAGATACAACATAAATCATAGGTGTTGGTGAAGAGTGATAGAGGAGATTATGGGATTAAATTGTTGTTGGTACTAAAAAAGTAATTGTAGAAAAGTTTGGAGAGGTTGAAGGATTTGGCAACAACATTGGAGAACAAATGGGGCTAAGGATGGAAGATACAAGTAGGCAACCACCATAGTTGAAAGCAATGGTTGGTCCCATCATGAACCATAAGAAGAATTGATTTAACATCAATGGCAGGCACATTGACCAAGTTGTTCATCTTGCAATCATTTTGCTAAGGGTTTTTGACATCATAATAATATATAATATAGATATAAAATAACAATATAAAATACATAATATTATAATACTAACATAATATTTCTATAATATATTATATATTAAATAATATTATATGTAGAAATAATAGTATAACATTATATTTTATATCATATATTATATTATAATATATACTAGTATATATATCTTAGATAAATCTATGTAAAATACATCGATAAATATCATTCTTGAGGCACCTATATCATATTCAATTATGAGTTCCTGGAGAATGATATTATCAGTAGTAAATATTTATTGTTCATAAAAAATACTTAATATATATATTTAATGCAATTGACCAGTCATAATATGATGTATGTGGTAGAATCTATATATTACCAATAAATTATTTATAATTATTTATTTATTTATTTATCATAATTTGGTACTATTTTTTATGATAATTTATTTCTACAATTTCATTTTTATGGTTATTTATAAATAAAATGTGGTTTATATATATATAATTTACTTAACATGATGTGGCAATATTTTTTATGATAATTTATTTTTAAAATTTCATTGTTATGATTATTAAAATTATTTATATATATATATATATATATATATATATATATATATATATATAAAATTTACTTATCATGATGTGGCAATATTTTTTATGATAATTTATTTTTAAAATTTCATTGTTATGATTATTAAAATTAGTTATGATTATATGTATATTATTTATTTATTTATTATGATGTGACAATATTTTTCAGGATAATTTATTTTTAAAATTTCATTGTTATGATTATATGTTTATTATTTCTTTATCATGATGTGGCAATATTTTTTTTATGATAATTTATTTTTAAATTTCATTGTTATTATTTATTTATTATAATGTGCCAATATTTTTTAGAATTTCTACAATTTCTCTTTATGTAACTTATAAATTAGTTATGATTTTATATATATATATATATATATATATATATATATATATATATATATATATATATATATATATTTAGTGGTGATATTTTTTATGATAATTTATTTTTAAATTTTTATTATTATGATTATTTATAAATATATTACTATAAAATCTATATATTACCTATAATTTAATTATGATTATGTATTATAAATATGATATGATAAAATATACATATTACCTAGATATGATTATCTATATATTATTTATTTATTTATTTATTATCATGTAGTGATATGTTTTTATGATAGTTTATTTTTACAATTTCATTATGATTAGTTATATATATGATGCGGTAAAATCTATAAATTTTATTATGATGATTATTTATGAGAGTTATGATTATTTGTATATTATCTATTTATTTATTACGACGTGGTAATATTTTTAATAATAATTTATTTTCAAAATTTTATTATTAATTATTGTTATAATTATTTATTTATTTATTATCATATGATGATATTTTTTATGATGTGGTAAATTTTTTATGGTAATTTAATTTTACAATTCATTGTTATAATATGATTACTTATGGTAAAATCTATATATTATGTAATTATTTATAAATATAATGCAATAAAATTTATATATTACCCATAAAACAATTAATCATGAAGATGTGGTAAAATCTATATTATTATGATTATATATTACCCATAAATTAATTATGATAATATATTATCTATTTATTTATTTTTTATATGTAATTAGAAGTAATCTTTAAAATGTTAAATGTTAAAAAATTGTATTTTTATTTATTTGAATTTATTTGTATTTATATATTTTCTATTTTATTTTATGTTGATTTTTAAATAATTAAATAATAACATTTTTGTGTCATTCTCCCCTCAAATGTCATTGTAAAAAGACTTATCAATGTAATTATATATAAATATAAATATATAATATTTCTTGTTGATAATTTTTCGTAATCATAAATTGTAAATTGTCACACCTGACTTTTAAGAGGAAATACATATAATTAAATAAAGTCATCACAAGCGATGAAAAAGATATACTAAATGTTATCCAAAAAACTTCCTTTATCCATAGGTCACACTTGTCATCATTGTCTACCATTATTTAGGTACGTAATCAGCATAAAATGTACGGACAAATTTTTGGTGGGAGTTTGTCAAATAAAACATCGATGGTGATAAGGTTGAGCCACGTGGTGGCTCCCAACAAATCCAACCAAACAAATAAAACTGATTTTATATTTATATGGAGTTACTGTCAATTGTCCCCTAAAATTTATGCAGCTGCATAATTGTTACGTAGTGCATTAGTGGTCCATTTACAATAGATAAATAATGCATATCTTTTATTGACATCGAGAATTTAATATGGTCAATATATCCGTCATAGTTTTTCATGGCAAGACACTCACCAAAGATTCATTTTTAGATATTCATTTTAAATCATAATTAGAAAACATGGATTTCAAAAATGATGATGATGTTGTAAGGTGCGCTATGCGAAGGTTGTAGATAAATGATGAAGAGCATTTTGGTGCTCGATTTGTTGTGGTCATTCCACATCCCTCCTAGTTTCAACTATTTTATGTGCTTGCTCACTAACTTAATTATTCAATGGTTTGAAGGCTTTTGGGAGACATAAATTATGAGATTTGTGAGGCATGCCAAGATTGTGGATAAAGTAATGTTAGAAATGCCACAAGGTGATAATAAAAAGCTAAAAAATGAAGGTCGAAGCCTAAGCATTAGTGGTAATGTTACAAATTTTCTTATGGTGGCGACGGTGTTCCAACTCTACTTTTCTAACATAATGACTTTCTAGGAGTTTACAGTCTATAGAGCCTTCACAAGTTGGTAAAGTGGTGAAGAGAGTACACAGTTGCCATGGTGGTGACAATGGACTCAAAGCTGAATAAAGTCATCAAGTAAAATTTGTTTGGCCTCAGGTCAAAGGACGCTGCTAATTACTAATTATTTATGACATCATCATGTATTAACATGGTAAAAGGTATATCTATTGTGATGTTTTGTTATGACTCGTTAGAAAAACTATAGGTAAACCAGTTATATTTAAAGAAAATTTTAAAATTTCCTTTCAACTATAACGTGTAGAGAGGCATTTCTATGTTTTAAAGTTTTGATTTTTTTCTTGATTTCTTTTCAATAAGCATCAAAATCATTTTAAAATATATTTTAAATAATTACACAAATCAATACAAAACCAGAGCATATAAAATGTAAATAATGACTAAATACCTTGTACAAGGGCCAAAATATGATGTAGGCAGTGAATTTTTTTATTGGTTTAATGGGTGAATTATGATTCTTATCTTGTGAATACTCTATGACATTCAAACCAAGTTTTTAAGAAGTTACAACAGATCGGGAAACAAAAAAAAGATATGAAAAATGTAAAAATTAATATGAATGAAAATAAACGTAGAAAACCTAAACAATGACAAAATTTATACCTAGAAACATTGTTGGATATCATTTGAGAAATAAACATTATGGATCATTTTAAATATTGAAATGAAAAATGTCATTGATCTTTTAGGAATGTTGAGACTTGAGGATAACTGATAAACATGACACAAATCATGGGTGATGGTGAAGACTGATAACGAAGATCATGGGATCAAATCGTTGGGGGTAGAGAAGAAGTAATTATAGGAAAGTTTGGATAATTTGAGCGTTTTGGAAATTACATTGGAGAAAATGGGCAAATTTTTTTAGTGGCAAATCTTCATTAATTCATGAATATTACATTTTCTAAAATCATGATTTGGCTATTTTTTCAGACCCAAAAAGAGCATTGGTTCGCCAAAAATTTTGGGTTGTAAATATGATTTAGAGCTCATATCACCTACCGTTGACAATTAATTCCATAATTTTGACTATAAATCACCATGTTGTCAAATGAAAATTTTCACTATTTTGCCAACATATATTATACATTGCATATCTAATATATTCCATAGACGATCGAGATCATAAATTCAATCCAACCTGAATGACTATATGGACTCGATGGCAGCTCAACAACCATAGGGCCCAAATAAAAAACATAATTGAAAGGTATCCATAGGTTTTAGATGGCATCCATCAGGGATGGGTGGTGACCAGGTAGACTAGATAATTCCCATAGGGTTTGGTAATTGTTCATAGGGTTTGGACAGTGACCAGACAGATTGGAAACCATCTATAGGGTCTAGACACTGACAAGACAAGCTGTATGACATCCACAGGGTCTAGATAGTGACTAGGCATGTTGAACAACATCCATAAGGTTTAGACACTGTCGACAGTGTCTAGAAAATGAATAGATATACTAGATAATATCCATAGGGTTTGGATGGTGACTAGATTAACTACATGATGTCCATAGGGTTTGAACACTGTCTACAGAAAATTCTCTAGAAGAAGGGTTGTAACTAGACATGAGAAAGTTCAACAAATTCATGTATGTTTCATACTAGGGCATATAAATGAGGCATCTTAAACAACCTCTATCGATCAAGTTGTTGTAAGAGTTCTCATCTTCTAGAAGCCTCAATATATTTGGGCAAGTAATATTTCTTTAGAAAAATTTACGAATGGGGAAAGAAGATATGGGGTTGGAAGCCATTTATGAGATTGAGAGTAGAGGATGAGGTTCAAGGTAGAAGATGAGATCAAGGTTTGTACTAAGTGTATGAGAGAAATGAGCATATATAAGGGGTCAGGGATATATAGGCATTTCCCATTAATCCTGGGCACCATCTAGAAGATGTAGATACCAAAATGATTGACTAGACATCGTCCACATGATTTAGATGGTGACCAGAATAGTTTGGATGACGTCCACATGGTCTAGATGATGTCCATAGCCTCTGGACAATACCCATTAGCTCTAGATGGTGTCTATAGGATCTAGATAGTGTTCACACGCTAGAGATGGCGTCCATAAAGTTTGGACACTATCCACAAATTCTATATGCCATCCACACACTCTAAACACTATCCAAAAAATTTAGACATTGTCCACATAATTTGGACACTGTTTATAGACTCTGGAAGGAATCCACATGCTTTAAATGGCATCTAAGGGCTTTGAACAACATCCATAAATCATAGATGACATCCATAGACATAAGACATCATTCATAGACTATGAACATTGTGTTGAAACTATGGACACTATCCATAGAGTCTACACACTATCCATAGAGTCTAGACCCTCAATGGTGTTCATAGGCCCTAGACAACATCCATAGAGTCTGGATGGAATCCACAGACTATAGACATCATCCATGGAGTTTAGATGCCATCCACAGACTCTAGATGCAGCCCATAGACTCTAGATTGCATCCATAGACTCTATATGGCATCTACAGACTCTAGACATCGTTCACAAACCATGGACACCAAACATAGAGCTTAAACACTCCGCACAAACTCTAGATGATGTCCT
This sequence comes from Torreya grandis, assembly GCA_037957365.1. Classification (NCBI taxonomy): domain Eukaryota; kingdom Viridiplantae; phylum Streptophyta; class Pinopsida; order Cupressales; family Taxaceae; genus Torreya; species Torreya grandis. The sequence continues at coordinate 3,326,777 of JARHVA010001456.1, forward strand.
TAGAGTCTAAATGATGCCCACAAGCTCTGGATGATGTCCACATGCTCTAATCACTCTCCAAAGATTGTGTACCTCATCTACCAAATTTGGACACTATCTAGATAGTAAAACATAGGATTCACCTTCTAGAAGAAACTACTTTCCCTTCAATTCGCCTTCATTTCAAAACTAACTTTTTAATATTTGCCAAAAAATTAAATAAAGACTTTTCCTAGGGGCCCTTAAAAAAACCCTAAAATGGGGATAGCATTGGAAGATATGATTAGGCCATTGTTGGAGTTATAATTGATAATCGGTCTCATGAAGAACCATAACAAGACTTTGTTCAACATTGTCAGCCACATCGCTTGAGCTATTGGACTTGCAACAACTGTTATTTTTGATGTCATAATAATATATAATGATATAATATAGATATAGAATAATATTATAAAATACATAACATTAATTATAAATTAAAAATGAATATTATTATACATATTATGATAGAGACATAATATTTCTATAATATATATTAAATACTATTATATATATTATATTATATATAACATAATATATCATTATATATTATTTTATATATGTAATATTTTTTCAATAAGTGAATTTTGTTTCTTATTTTGTGAATACCCTATGACATTCACCCCAAGTTTTAAAGAAGTTACAATAGAATGGGTAAGAAAACAAATTGAAAAATGCAGGAAAATGTAGACAATGATAAAAAAGTAGATGGATATCATTTGAGAAATATGTATTATGGATCATTTTTAATAGTGAAACTCGAGGATAATTGATAGATATGACGCAAATCATGAGTCACCTTAAAGAATGATAGCAGAGATAGTATGATCAAATTGTTGCTAGTAGTGAAGAAGTAATTGTAAAAAAGTTTGGAGAGATTGAGAGATTTGGTGATGGTGTTGGAGAAATAGGGTTAATAGTGGAAGATTTGAGTAAATGGTTGTCAGAGTTGGAAGCAATGGTCAATGTTATGAAGAATAAAAAGAAGATTTTGTTTGACATTAGTAGCGATATCACTCGAGTTGTTCATCTTACAATAATTATGTTGAAAGTTTCTGAAGTCATAATAAATATATTAATAATAATATAGCATAAATATAAAATTTATTAGGCCCCCAACCCAAAGGAAAAAGTTTTACAGAAAATAGCCCACATGCATAAACCTGAAACCAGAAAAATGATAAAAAGGTCGACTACAACCAACCATACAAGATACACCAAGAAACTAGGGCATACATGAAACCATAGCCAAAAAACAAAAAACCAAAACAAGACCAAACAGAGTATCAAACCAAAATGACCAAAAATAAAGAGGACTTAGACAAACCTCAGAGGTTGACTTCTACTTGAATCTCATCATCAATGTTATCCAAGAAAATGAGCTCGTGACCTCAATAAACATTATCTTCCATCTCACCCATGACTTCACACTTAATCTACTTTCTTAGACCTTTACACTCTGATTTAAATGCCAAAGAGGTGTTGGTTACAACAAGAGTGTCCAACCCAGTTTCCATGATCAAAGATTTGTTAAACTAGTGAGGCATAACGATCTGACCCCTGGAAACTGATTTAACCAACTTTTTCATTACAGCAACCCGAGTCTTATCATGTCAATTTTCTCTCTTCTGGAATATTTTTGGGATTGAGCTCTGTAACTGAGCCATGGGTGGCATAGATAGAAACTTCCCTTCCATGGGGTCCTATGAACTAACATTTCTCCTCAAATCATCCACAAAACCTAAGAGAACCATAAACTGAGTTTTTAGTGCTCTAAAAGCCATTACAGGAACAGGACCAAGGCCATTCATGCCTAAAAACAATAGATTAGGGAGAGGAGATAAATCATGCATAACAATTTTCTTTACTAACCCTACATAGAGCTCTACCTGCACATAGAAAGAGACCACCCTTGCCACCACCTCTAAGTCAGAGACCAAATACATCAAATTCGACATGAAAACAACAATCTTGAAGTTAACTTGGCAATGGACTATTTATGACATAAACTCCTATCTAAGAACACATGTAATAGCTCTAAAGACATCCTCTGTTGGCATCTAGAAAATATGCTTCAAATGAGCTCTCAAAATCGAGTCATTGAAAGCCATCTCCCATCCCTAGATGGCACCGTAAATGCATGGTGTGGCCATGGTGATTTTTGTGATTTTCTCCATAGGAAGAAGCTCTGAGAGCACCAACAAACATTGGAACCAAGAAGAGGTGAGGCAGTGGTCAAACATTCTCATCGGACTACTAAAATGAGCTGAGAAAACCAAGAAATCATTACGTGTGAGGGAAGTCTCTCGACTCCATGCCATGTACAACTGCCATCCCTTCCAATAAAAACCACCACTACTTCAATAATGATTTTCATCCCCAGTCAATCAAACATTTATGAGGGGGATTTGGAAGGATAATGATGAAAGATTATGTTGGAGAAATTGTCATCATTATGGACTCTACCAAACTAAAATGTCACTAAAAAACTCCCCTCCAAACATACTATTTTTGAAATTGCTTTTTGACAAAAGCAATACAAAAGGGAAGAAAGGAGACAACGGGTCAACCCAACTCGATTAGGGAGAGGGATGGAAAATCTTGCCATCCCTCTCTCCCATTATCAACCTTGCAGGGTTCAACTTGGTCAATTTCACAATTCCTAAGGAAATCAACTGCCGTGTTTGCTTCCCGAAAGCAATGGTTAAATTCGACATAAGAGAAAACCTCCAATTTCTCCCAGGTGTTTGCTAATATGTTTTCTAAGTGCCATGAGGTGGCTGCTTTCTTTTGCATCGCTGAGATAATGACCTGTGAATCACCTTCCATAATCAACTTTGGAGTGTCGCATTGGATTGCTAGATCAATCCTAGTCACAAGGGCTTGTGCTTCTACTTTGTTGTTTGTCCCATCCTGGATTTTTCTGGACGTTGTTCGGATGAGAGATCCGCTACAGTCTTGAATAATACAACCAGCACCCGAAGCTCTTAGATTCCTCCTGGAGGCTCCATCGAAATTTAGTTTGAACCATCCTGCGGATGGTGGAGTCCAGTTCTGCTTTCTAATCCTACTCTTTTTCCCAACTAAAATTGACCCATTAACAAAGGTATAAAAATATATAATATTATTTATATATAAGAAAATGAATATTATAATATTTAATATAATATATCTTTTAAGATTTACTATCACAATAATAAAGAAGGTAAATTTTTCCTAATAAAACGAGTCTTCCTTACCATTCATAATTACTATTTGTAAATGATTTTAAAACTGTAAATATAAACTACTCTTATCTGCTTGACACACTTACCACTCATAATTCAAATCCCTACTCATCGTGTGCCATTATGTTGGCATGTAATGCGCATTAAATGTTTGGGAGTTTTTCAATGAAAAAGTTGATGGCGACAGATTCTATACGATAAACAATGAACAGGTTCTACAGTTGATGGCGATAGGTCCTTGAAATTTCTGTCGCCGCGGAGTTGCTACGTAGTGCATCAGGGGTCCATTTAGAACAGATAAACAATGAACAGATTTTTGTTGACACTCACACATTTAATATGGTCCATAAAGCCCACTCAAACAGCGAGGACAGTGTCGCTGTGACAATGTACAAGCCGGAACAATTGAAAGTCACTGTAAAAAAATTAACCCCATTAGTGTATGAATGGTCAGATTCTTTCCAAAATTTAGAGTTGATTTGTAAGTAATAAAAGGCAAGCACGGCAGCAGAGACTATTAACAGAAACAATTCTCTATATAGAATTGGAGGCTGTGGTGAATCAAACACAGGAGCTAATGGAGGAGCTAATGTATGTGGCCTATTCTCATTGGTATTTATGGGCTTTGGGACTATTTACTTGCGCCCTTGCCGTTGCAATTTTAGTGCTATTAGGGAGGGCAATAATACGGGTTAAAGGCGGACATGGAGATGGGGCCGCCATTAAACAGAAGCTCCCACCTGGATCGGCTGGATTGCCATTTGTTGGAGAGACCATCGGTTTCCTTCGAGACTTTAAATCTACTCATCGTGGAAAGTTCTTGGATCAACATGAGCACAGGTAGTACCAATGTTTTTAATTGTGATCTGATTGTATAAACGATTGTTTATTGTTGTAATCGCTTAACTGCTTCTCTTTCTTATGAGCACTTGTTTTTTTCTTGGGAACATTTGTCTCCTGTGGAGAGGATATTTTCACAGTTCGTGTGAATTTTTTTAAATTTATATTTAGAATCATAAATCTTGAATAATCATCATTTTTTTTATTTTGATGATAATTCACAAAATATAATCTTAAGTATTGATTTAATATAAATTATAAAATTTTATATCAATTTTTTTATTTTAATCAGTCTTTTTAAAACTTTGGGGAGAGTATAAGCTCCTCATAGTTTTACTCTAAAATTTAATCTCAAACCTGTGAGGAAGGGGCTTTACTAGGATTACCCAGGGCTTAAATGTATGTGGAAATTGATCAATTAAATGTTTAACTGATATATCTTTTGGAGACGTTTCTAACACTCCTTTAATATATTGGATCTATGTAATACGAACTTTAGTTTCATAGGCTATTCTTGGTCCCATGTGTACATTAATATCTAAATTAAATTAATATTAATTAGGAAACCTCTTATTTATTAAAAGATAGATTTAAGAAAGACATTATTTTATCACACGATTAATTGTTAAATTATTTTTAATATTTATTTATATTAATATATAATATTAATTAATGTATAATTAATTGAAATATAATATTTTATTGCTCAACTCATCAGCAATTTAGTCTTATACTAAATTAAGAACCTCAAACCTTACCAATGAAATGTACAAAGATTTGAAACCAAAATCTCCTCGTACTCTTTTTGATTCTCACTGTGAATTCTATTGGCAATGCTTCTCAATGGCCCCCTTTCATATCTGAAGCAATTAAGCCAAGCGGCCTTAAATTGTTTAGATCCATTTTAAAGAACATTATTCATATATAGATGGCTTAATTGGAAATGGAAATGCAGGTATGGGCCGATTTTCAGATGTAGTTTGTTTGGACGATCACGTGCAGTTGTGTCGGTGGATCCGGATTTCAATAAGTATGTCTTGCAAAATGAGGGAAGGCTGTTTGAAGCCAAAGTAATGGCGTCTTTCAGAAATCTTATAGGAAAATATGGTTTGTCGGCCGTCCAGGGAGAACTTCAAAGGAAGCTCCATGGAACTGCTGTAAATTTGTTGAAGTATGAGAAGCTCAGCTCTGACTTCATGGGTGACATACAAAACATCTTCCTCGCTGGAATGAGAAAATGGGAGGAGCAGGGAGAGATCCCTCTTCAGCACAAGTGCCATGAGGCAAGTAACAGGCCAATTCTTTGCATTTCTTTTAACCGTTGTACTTTATGATTAGGATATTTATTTAAATTGAAAACTTATATTTAAGATTTAATAATTATATTATATAACATTTTAATGTTGTATGAAATGAAGGATTTAAACTAGAGCTACAGCCTTGATTATTTTGTTACTCAATGCTGGAAAATAACACAGAGGATTTACATGCATAAACAGAGCACAATAGAGAAATAGAACAACCCAAAAATATAAGGAAATAAAACCAGAACAGCTACAGCTGTTATATAACCAGATTTGCACACACAAGAGCTTCAACTAAATGTATATATTCATTAATAAAACATACAGCAGCTACAACGGCACATAAACTGAATATATTTACTATATATACTCTGCTCATGTATTTTATGCCCCTCTTTTCTTCTCCTCTCTGCCCCTTTCTTTCTGCTGTACGCACCAAACAAAAAGTGGCTCTTTCTATGTCTTTCAAGAATGTTCTCTATTCTTTATGTAGGGCTCAAGCCAAATAGCTAATAAATGATATTTTAAATGTGCAGCTACAGCTTGCACATGACAAAAATAACAACAATAAAAAATATTTAATAAAAAATCTACATGGACTACAATACAAATCTTAGACAAGGCAAGTAAAATATTTGACATCAAGTGCTAGCAGTTCATAATTAATATTTCCAATAATCCCCTTTAATTTCAAATGTTGGGGATCATCAAAATATTTGTATTAAACTTTGGAGTATCATCTTTGGAGCATTCATTTTCGGAGCACGTCTTTGGAGCACATTTTCAGAGCACATCTTTGAAACATTCGTTTTCAAAGCACATCTTCAGAGCATCTATCTTCGGAGCACATTTTTGGAGCATGTCTTCAGAGCACATCTTCTGAGCATCCATATTTGCATGATCAAAAACTCCTAAACAACTTCGTAAATACTGAAATGTCTTCTTTGCCAATGGCTTTGTAAATATATTAGCAAATTGATCTTCAGACTTGCAAAAATCTAGACAAATTTCTTTGTTGTTGACAAGCTCTCTAATAAAATGATACCTAGTATCAATATGCTTAGTTTTTTTATGAAAAACATGATTTTTGGACAATGCAATCGCTGAACTATTATCACAAAATATCGTAGTGATTTTTTTTGATCTAGCATTAAGCCTTTCAACATTCTTCGCATCCAAACAACTTGACACGCTGCACTAGTGGCTACCACATACTCAACATCAGCTGAATAAAGAGTCACAATGGGTTGTTTCTTTGAAGCCCATGACATAACACCTGTACCAAGTGAAAAACATATCCAGAAGTGCTTTTTTGATCATCTATGCTACCCCCACAATCATTATCCGTGTATCTAACAAGATTGAAATCCCTTGAAGTGGAATACAGTATGCCAAAATATTTTGTACCGCTCACACACCTCAGTATTCTCTTACCGACCTAGCAGTGAGAGTCTTTTAGAGACTCCATAAATCTTGATATTTAAGCTTACACTGTACATGATATCAGGGTTTGTGGCCATCAAATACATAAGGCTTTCACTCGGAGTCTTGAACAATGTAGGATCCACACATGGTCCATCATCCTCTTTGTTTAGCTTCAATCCCATCATGACCGGTGTTGGGGCTGCCTTGCACTTTACCATATTAAATCTCTTCAAGATTTCATTTGCATATTTAAATTGAGAAATAAATATACTAGCATTAGATTGATGGACTTTGATGCCTAAAAAATATCTCATAAGCCCCAAATCAGTCATTTCAAATTCATTCTTCATTGTTTGCTTGAAAGCATCTATGTGAAGATCACTGGTAAAGATTAGATCATCTACATAAAAATAAACAATTAGAATGTTACCTTGCTTGTTGACTTTGACGTCCAAAGTTGGCTCACAACCATTTCTTTGGAAACCATTTTGAATGAGATAGGAGTAAATGCAGTTATACCAAGCTTTAGGAGCTTGCTTTAATCCATAAAGTGCCTTCTTCAAACTATATACTTTGTTTTCATGCCCTGCTATCTCATAGCCTTGTTGTTGTTCAACATACACTTCCTCCTCTAGATATCTATTTAGAAATGTTGACTTCACATCCATTTGGTACACAGCCCACTTGTTGTGGGCAGCAATAGCCAATACGGTCCTAACTGTGTCCAATCATGCAACAAGAGCAAATGCTCCCCTGAAATCTACTCCAGGGTGTTGTGTGAAGCCCCTTGCAACTACCCTTGCTATATGATTTTGTACTTTTCCATCAGCATCTTGTTTAGTCTTACAAATCCACTTTACATTTATTACATCTTTGCCTTTAGGCAACTCAACCAACTCCCATGTTTGGTTCTTCTCAATGGACTCAATCTCTTGATCCATGGCTTGTGCTCATGTATCATCACTCAGTCTCTTCAAATGTTAATGGATCATCTATATGATAAAATAAAACAAAGATTGATAATGAATTAGTTGTATCAACATTATACAACTCATTCAAGCACCTTATTTTTTATCGTTGCATGCTTGCTAGAGTTGGATCTGAAGATGCAAAACTACTTAGAGTGCTAGCTAGAGTTGATCCAAGGGTGTCAACTGATGTAGATGTTCTTGTGGTTTTTTGTGGATTTTGTTGTACACTTGGTGTGGGTAGCAACCTTGAAGACCTCCTTGTTGTAATGGGGGTGTAGCTTGAGCTACAACTTGTGGTGCTGTCCTGGGAGTGGAATGAGCTATTGCTTGAGTTGTACTTGATGAAGAAAACACTTCATCCGCCATATCATCATGAGGAACAGTAGGAATAATGTTTACAGTCCTCTCTACACTTCCACTCCATGCTTGATTCTCAGCAAATTGAACATCATGGCTGATTATAACCTTCTTAGTGATAGGATTAAACAACTTATATGCCTTTGTATTCTTCGAATAGCCAACAAATATACATTTTTGTCCTTTATGGTCTAACTCTTTCCTCAATTCATCTGGGATATGTGCATATGCAACACAACCAAATAACTTAAAATGAGAAACATTATGTTTCTTTCTTGTCCAAGCCTCTTGAGGGACTTTGTTCTTCACACTCTTTGTTGGGCACCTATTCATGATATAAACATCAATTTCCACTGCTTCAACCCAATATTCATTAGGTAAATGTGAGGCTGCCAACATACTATGCGCCACCTCCATAATGGTTCGGTTCTTTATCTCTGCCACACTGTTTTGTTGAGGTGTATAGCGGGCTGTAAATTGTTTGTGTATGCCATGTAAGCTACAAAAAATCAGAAAATCATTAGAGATATATTCACTACCTCTATCCATCCTCAAAACCTTGATGTAGTGACCACTTTGCTTCTCTATAAGTGCCTTGAACTACTAAAACAAATACATCAGACTTATGTTTTAAGAAGTATACCCAAGTTTTCTTTGTAAAGTCATCAATAAAAGTATGGAAATAAGTGCAGCCTCCTATAGACAGTATTTGCATTTGTCGACAAATGTTTGAGTGAACAATCTTAAGTGGTGCTCTTTCTCTTATTGATTCGCCAATCAAGAAAAAATCTCTATGTTGTTTGCCCAAGATACAATCTTCACAAACTCTTTTTGATTTCAAAATTAATGGCAAACCTTTTACCATGTTCTTCATATGTAGTGTCTTCAGTCCTCCAAAGTTCAAATGTCCAAATCTGAAATACCACAACCAAAATTCATCTTTTGCAACTGACTGAAACGCTATTTGAATTTCTCCACCATTACCTTTTGCTTCTTCGGAGTTGAATTGGCTTGCTCCAAAATGTACATTGAATTACTCTGGAGTTGAATTGACTTGATCTAGAGTTAAATTTATTAAACATATAGAATTCATTTCAGCTTCTGATTTTATATTTTTTGCCTTAAAGGCAACTCTAGAATGTACATTATTTGTCTTATGACTAGCTTGGGCTGTTTTTTCCTTTATATCTGGCCTTTTTCTCAAGGAAAACATCTGGTTTCTAGTCATTTGCACTTTGGCAATCAGTTGTTTGCTTGAAAACCTGTCCATAATCACACACTCATTGTTTTCTATGTACACTCTATAGCTTTTTTGTACCAATTGACCAATACTCATTAAATTATGTTTTAGACCATCAACATAATAAACATCATGCATAACTTTTTGCTCCCCCTTTTTGGTTAGAATATTAACTGTACATTTACTCAAAATAGTGACCTTGTTGTTACTAAGTATGACATCAGCTTGAATTAATTCATCTAGGTTAGAAAACAAATCTACATTACCTACAATGTGATTACTACAACTAGAATCCAAATATCATATGTCAGGTGGGCTTTCTTGGACTACATTGCACTCAATTGGGAAGTTTGTAGGAATTGCTTCAGGTATCCTAGTGCATGTAATAAACATAGTGCTTGTGGGAGTGCTACTTCACTGATTTTGACTTTGCTTGTGCTAGTCATTCTATTTTTTCTTCAATTCATTAGCATAATACCCAATTTTTTTACAATAATTACATTGAATGTGTGATTTATCAAACCTTGGGCCACTTAGGTGACTAAAATTCTGATTTTGACCTCTGCCACCAACATTTGTAGGACTACTGCTACATCTACCTCTAGGAGAACTTCTCCCTCTACCTCTAGGACTAAATTTACGCCATCCTCTTCCATGACTTATAGATGACTGAGATGAAAAAATATTTTCCAAAGAGATATTTGACCTATTTAGTCTATATTCATGATTGATGAGAGAGACATAAAGCTCATCAATAGAAAACTGACTCAAGTCTTTGGTTTCCTCCAAAGCCACAACTAGAGGGTCAAATTTAGAAAGGAGACTTCTAAGCACCTTCTCAACAATCTTCCTATCCTCTATGACCTCTCCAAGATATTTGATTTGATTGGTTAGACCAACAACATGTGTAAAGAAAGATTCCACTGAATTTGAGTTTCTTATTAATAAATTTTCAAAATCTCTTCCAAGGCGCTGTAGTTTAGCAGTCTTTACCTTGTCCATACCTTAGTAAGCAATTTGTAATGTATCCCATGCCTCTTTGGCTTGATTTTCTGCTGTTACTCTTGGGAGTATGCTCTCATGCATTGCTTGATGGATGTAGAACAAAGCTTTCCCATTCTTCTTCCTCTGTTCTTTCAAAGTGTCTTTCTCAGCATGTGTAAGGGTATTATATGATGCCTGGTCTGTTGGTTCCACATAACCATTTTCAACTATTCCCCATACGTCTTGAGATCGAAACAATGCTTTCATGGTTAAAGACCAATACACATAATTATTTCCTGTGAAAACATGTGTTTGCGCACACCAGATGTGAAGCCATTAATCCTTGGCTTTGATACCAAATGAAGGATTTAAACTAGAGCTACAACTTTGATTTTTTTTTTTACTCAATGGTAAAAATAAAACAGAGGATTTACATGCATAAACATAGCACAATAGAGAAATAGAACAATGCAGAAAAATAAGGAAATAAAACCAGAACAACTACTGTTATAGAACCAGATTTGCACACACAAGAGCTTCAACTAAATGCATATATTTTTTGGTCCTCTTTTCTCCTCCTCTCTGCCCCTTTCTTTTTGCTGCACGCACCAAACAAAAAGTGGCTCTTTTTATGTCTTTCTAGAGTGTTCTCTTTTCTTTAGATAGGGCTCAGGCAAATAGCTAAGAAATGATATTTTACATGTGCAGCTACAGTTCGCACATAATAAAGATAACAACAGCCAAAAATATTTAATACTAAATCCACATGGACTGTGATACAAATCTTAGATGGAACAAGTAAAATATTTGATATCAAGTGCCCGCTGTTCATAACTAATATTTTCAATATGAAAAGATTAATCAATAATATTATATTATTATTAATCTATCATTATTCTTTATGAGATTTAATTGGTTTTTACATATTATTATTTAATATAAATTTAATAATTATTGATTCCATTTTATTTTTAAATAAAATATTTTAAATTTTATCAAAAATATTGTATATTAGAATTTTTTTTTTAAGTTCCTAATTTTGAAGAATCAAACTTTGATATATATATATTTTAAAGGTAAACTAACATTTTCCATCAACTAGACTTGATGTCTTCCAGAATACAAATTGAATAATTATTAGTTCCCTTTAATTTTAAAATAAAATGTATTAAGTCTTATCATGAGTATAAGGTACCAAGGGCTCTTCCTTGATAATTTTGAAAATTCAAACCTTAGATGGTTATTTTAAAAATCGGCATTCTCCATCAATTCAAGGCCATTTTTTTTTAATTATCTATCATTTTCATATTATTCAAGACTTACCTTCAATTGGGAATTCTGTCACGTTCAGGTTGTTCTGAACTTAATGGCAAAAAAATTGCTGGACTTAACTCCTGCTGAAGAGATGGAAGATATTTATAAGGCTTTCCACAATTTCACGGGAGCTTTCCTTTGCTTGCCTCTAAATATCCCTGGAACCTATTATGCAAAAGGAATGCAGGTGTGTTTGCCATGGATTATGGCTTTTACTTGCTTATATCTCTTCATTCAGGAATATTCTTAAACCATAAATCTGTCTTGCAGGCCAGGGGAATTATCTTAAAAAGAATTCACAAGTGTATGAACGAGAGGAGACAACATCCAGAGGTGGTCCGTAATGACCTGTTGACCAAACTTTTGCGAGAGGGCACTTTTTCGGATGAAATTATTGCAGATACAATCCTGTTTTTGCTATTTGCAGGTTTCGAAACTTCATCGACCACAATGGCGTTTGCTGTAAAGTTTCTCACTGAGAATCGACGAGCACTGGAGGAGCTGAGGGTGAGTGTTTGTTATATGGGTAAATGTAAGTTAACTGGAAATTATGTAACTGAATTCGAAAATTATATAATATAATCTGATACACTCAAAATTATGCTACTGAATTCGAAATTTATATAACATAATCTGATACACTGCCCAAAACCACCACCCCACACACACGTCTTTAAATATATTGAAAAACCAAATAAAAGACATGATGACTTCAATTTGTTTTGACTATCTTAATTTAAGGTTTTATTGAGAAAAAACTACAGCAATATACTGCTAATTAGATGAATGAATATGAATAGAGAAGGCTGAGCATGACGCTCTCTTGAAGGCCAAAGGAATAGGCAATGAAAAGCTGACCTGGAACGACTATCAGTCAATGAAATTTACTCATTGTGTGAGTACATAATCCAATCTCATTTATAATATTTTGTCATCTTGTTGGTCATACTTTACTCTTAAAGTTGAAACTCTCATATAAATAGTGGGTACCACCAGAGATATGGCCCGGCCTCCGGGACTAAATTTGATCGCTGTATAGCTGTATTTGTGTTTTAAGCTGCAAAATATAATCAAAATTTACAGTAGACTGTATGAAATGTAAAGTTAAATTTTTGATAGATCATATATATTATTTTTAATTTTTTTTTCTTTTAATATAAATTATATTAACATTTGAAGCACAATATTGCATAGATGATCATCATAAAAAGAAATTCCTAACAGGGAGGGTCACTTGTTCAGACTGTTTATATGTGTTGGAAAATACTGTCAAACAGGGGCAGCTCTATATTAATTTTTTGGGTAATAAAATTAAAAAATGGGTGCTTTTTCATGCTGAATACTTATATTAAAAAAATTTCCTTTAAAAAAACTACAGTTGTTTTGTTCTACACTACTCTGCTATTTTATTCTTTGCTGCTACTTTTTGTTCTATTATGCTTCACCTATTCTGTTGTTTTGTTATGGTCCTTACAGCTGCTTTCTCTCCTATGTTCAGACTGTTGTTGCCTTCTTGCCTTCTTCTACAGTGCCTTGCCCTGCTACTCTGCATCTATTGTATTTTTTCACACTATGCTGCTCTGCTTTCTTTTCCTTCATAAAATAGCTGTATGTGTTTTCCCACTCAGTTTTGTCTATGACGTCTTAATTTCAAACTGTTGTCCTATTGTCATAACATAGATTTAATCACAAAAAAACATTTAATGATATATAGGTGGATGAAGATCTTTAGATCCAATGAAATTTTTAATATATTAGGTTTAGGTGAAAATTAATGTCTGGATCAATTCCCCTTAATCTTGAGATTGTTGCCATGTTCCCCTGAACCTTTCTCTGCCTATGAAAAGACTTGGAAGCTGCCTATGAAGACTCTGGAGCTACTGTGCAAACACTCTGAAACACCCTGTGTGACTTAGAAATAGTTGTATATTGACTTAGGAGTTCTCTGTTTGATTCAAGAGTTGTTGTGTATTGACTCGGATGTTGCCTATGTGACTCGGATGCAACATGAATAAACACTTTGAAGCTTCTACTATTGCATTCATGATGCCTAGTTTGTCTCTAAGGCATTCAAAATTTTACTCTGATAGTGCCTTAGTGAAAATATCTACAAGCTATTGCTTTGACTTACAGTAATGAAGTTCAATCCCTCCACTTTCAACCAGTTCTATTATCAAGTGATACTTGATTTCTATGTGCTTTCTCCTCCCATGAAAAGTTAGATGGTTTCATAAAGCAATGGAAGATAGATTATCAAAAAGATTGTCATTATTTTTTTGGGTTTCCCATAAAAATATGATAGGATTCTTCTGATTTAAATAGCTTGACTTGCTGCTGAATTTGCTATTATGTATTTGGCTTCAACTGTGGACAATGAAACAATGGGTTGCTTCTTCAAAGCCCATGAAATGGCCCCTGACCCAATATTAAAAACATATTTAGATATGCTTTTTTTGTGATAAATATTGCTTGCCTAGTCACTATATGTATATCTAACTAACTCAAGATTATTTGCTACGATATACAAAATTCCATGGCCTTTTGTGCCATTGACATATCTTAGGATCTTTTTTCTTACTTACCAGTGTTTCTCTTTTCAAGTCTCCATAAATCTGGAGATCAGACTATCTACATACATGATATTAGGTCTTGTTGATGTCATATACATTGAGCTTCATATCAAGTTCTTGTACATTGTTGGATCCACATTGTTGCTACAATTTTTTTATGTCACTTCAAACATGTTACTATTCATGTTGATATTAATTTGCTTTCAATATTCTAAATCTCTCTAAAATTTAATTTGCATAATTGACTTGGAATATAAAAATACCATCTTCCATCTGTTTAACCTCAATGTCAATAAAATAATTCAACAATCTTTAATTTGTCATCTCAAACTCTTTCTTCATTGATATTTTGAATTCTTCTATTCACCATTTTTTATTTTCAATAAAAATTAAATCATCTACATGTAAGACAAATAAAAAATTTACCTTCATTCCTTGCCGTATGTAGAGAGTTGGTTCACGATCGCTCGTGCAAAATCTATCTATGAATAAATATGAATATGTGCAACTGTACCATGCCTTTAGTGTTTGTTTAATCCCATAAAGTGCTTTACTCAGTTTGCACACCTTGTTCTCATGACCTAGAATCTTATAGCCAGGTTGTTTGGCGTACACTTCTTCTAATACTCCATTTAGAAAATTTGATTTGATATCCATCTAATACACCTTCCACTTACGTTGTGTTGTTATTGCTATGATAGTTGTCACATTTTCCATCCTTGTTATAGGAGCAAATGTTTCATTGTAATCACATCTAGGTTGTTATTTATACTCTTCAACAACTAATCTTGCCTTCTGTCTCTCAATATTGTTTACTATGATGGTTTTTATTTTGTAAACCCACTCGACACCAATGAATTCTTTTCCTACTAGAAAGTTTACTAACTCCCATGTTTGATTTTTATCAATTGCTTGCATTTCCTCATCCATGACTTTATACTATTTGCTATCTTAATTACTTCTTCAAAGTAAACATAATCAATTGATGAAAATAAAACAAAATTAATAGTTTGTTTCTTATCATCTTCACATGTCTTGATTGATTGCATCTCTTACAGGATCCTTATTTTTCGTGAGTGTTGCCTCACTTTAGAAGATGACACGAGTCCATTGAGCTGCACATTGTGCTCCATTTTGGCAGCTACTACTTGAAGAATCATTCCTTTGTGAAATTGGACTCCAACTTGGTGTAGAAGTGGATGTACCACTTACTGTCTCACTATTAAGTATGGGTCCACTGACCCTAGTTGGTTCTTACTATTTTTCATCTTTAACATCCCTTGTTGCATATAATTATGAATTGAATGTCCCTACTAGTTATCAATGCTGTTATGATTGGATTATACAACTTGCAAGCTTTTGATTGCTCACTATATTTGACGAAGATGTATTTCCTTCTTGTCATCTGACTTTGTTCTCATTTACTTCGCAAATGCGCATGTGCCACACATCCAAAAGATCTTAGGTGTTCAACACTAGGCTTTTTGTTTCTCTATGCCTCTTGAGGAGTCATGCCATGAACACTTTTTCTAGGACACCTATTCAACAAATAAAATAATTTTTGCTACTACTTAACCCAATATTTATTTGATAATCCCTTCGTCTATCATATTTCTTTCCATCTCTTGAATAATTATATTTTTTCTCTCTACTACACCATTTTGTTATAGTGTGTACCTTACTATAAACTATTATTTAATCCCATTAACCTTACAAAAGTTTAGAAACTGATTTCAAATGTATTCTCCCCCTCTATCTATTCTCAAGATATTTATATAGTGACCACCTCTTTTTCAACCATGGCCTTTAATTCCTTGAAAGTATCAAATGCCTCAGATTTATGATTTAATAAGTATACCAATGTCTTTCTACTGAAATAATCTATGAATATGATGAAATATTTATTTTTGGATATAGACATCCTAAATCTGCCTCTTATCCCCTTATTTGGTGTGAATGAAGATACTTATTCTGCCCACAACATGAACCTTGCCATTGTTTTCTATTTTAACTTTAGATTTTATTGATTCATCTATGCTATTAAATATGTCCATCTTTCCACTCATGTGGTTATTGTCGCTATTATCTAAATATCATATTTCATTGTTTCTTTGTTCAACTATGTTGCAACTAGTAAAAAAAATTGCACATTTTTCATTCCTATCAGTTTCAGATTCCTTTTCTTTAGAAAAAGTTGTATTTTATCTATTCATATCATATTTCCTTTCACACATTCGTTTCATAATGCCTTCCCCACCTTTTTTACAATAGTGGCATTGGACATTAGATTTGTCATACCTTTGTGAAAAACTTCTTTAAGAAGTCCTGCTGCTCCTTCCTTTTCCTCTTGTGATTTTAAATGGATGTGACTTCCTCCTTTTTGGCTATTGATGAATTTGCCTTTTCCTCTATTTTTAGTTCCTCTCCTTTTGCCTCTCACAATCACATCTGATTTGGAGGTTTGTTCAAAGAGAAGAGTTGTCTGTATTATTCACCTTTGTTCATGGGTTTGCAATGAACCCACCAGCTTGTCAGAAAAAAGTTGTTTTAAGTCTTTGGACTCTTCTATTGTTACCACAATAAGATGAAATTTCATAGGAAGATTCTTTATGACATTCTCTATTATCACATGGTCCTCAATAACATCTTCATTGGCCTTAATTTGATTAACTATGCTCATAGTTCTTGTAAGAAAATCATTAATTGACACATATTCCCTCATTTGTAGGTTTTCAAAATCTCTTCTCAACAACTGTAGCTTAATCAGCTTCATCTATCACTTCTTTGGTAGGCATTTTGTAGGACATCTTATGCTTGTATAGAACTAGTACACGTTGCTATCATTGAGAAGATTGAGTCACTCAAAAGCATTTGAATGTAGCTCAATGCTTTTGCATCCTCTTTTATATTTTCCTTTAGTAGAATCGTTTATGTTTGTATGAGTGCATTGAATGTACCTTGATTATCTGCCTCCGTGTATCCTCCTTCAACTAGCTCCCAAAACCCAAAACACATGAGAGCAAAAAATTGTGTTTATTTTGATGCACCAAACATGACAATTCTTGCCATCAAATGTTGGTGGATGTAGCCATTAGTTGCTACTGTTGGCAGTCATGTTCAAACAGACCTAAAAAGATTAAATCTCTAATACCAATATATTGGAAAAAATTATCAATCAGGGGCAGATCTATATTTTGTTGGGGAATAAAATCAAAGCAGGAATGCTATGTTCTCTGAATACTACTGTATACAGAGAAAATGAAAACTATTACAAAGAAGAAAGAAAAATAAAATAAAAAATATATATATAAACTTCTATTAAAGTTTTTATTATTATTATAACATACACTCAATCAAAAAAAACAAAAACAAAAAAAAAAGAAAAAAAAATAAAACATTTAAGAAGTGGATGAAGATATTCAGATCTAAGGAAAAATTTGGTATGTCAGGGTTAGGTGAGAATTAATATATCTAGCTCAAGATTATATTTTTAACGATATACATCGTCCCCAAAAGTGGTACACAGTTGACACATCTAGCTGATCATTACTGACTGTATAAGCTCTTCCAAATTTGAAGGGGGCTACTAATTTTAATCTGTCTAATTAACTGTTACAATTGCAGGTAATAAAAGAAACAATTCGTTTGGCTAGTCCTGCCCCGCTTCTTTACAGGGAAGCCAAACAAGATGTCAAAGTAAAAGGTTGTGCTGAGAATTATCTGGGCTTTAAAATTGACATTATAGTGATATCATTTAGTTTTTATTTCTCAGAATTTATAAGAAAACTTAATATTATTTAAGTCTAATGCAGGCTTTATTATTCCAAAAGGATGGACGGTGTTTGTGTTCTTGAGGGGCACCCATTTAGACGAGAAGTACCATTATGAGGCTCATGAGTTCCACCCATGGCGCTGGCACAATGAGGGTCAAGTAAGTTGGTACACAAGGCACTTTTCTTTAAAGAAAACTAATTCTAATGTAATAATTGATATTAATTAGAGCTTCAATTTGCAGGAGCTGCCGGACAATCCAATTTATATGCCATTTGGAAGAGGTAGCAGGCTTTGTCCAGGACTTCATTTGGCCAGATTTGAAATTGCTCTCTTTCTTCACAACTTTGTGTCTAAATTCAGGTGAAATTATCTTTCTCTAGGGAATTTCTATTGTCTTGAGCATTTCCTGCAAGCTAGAAACTAATTGTTTTTGTTTAAATTTATAAATGCAAGGGGCAGGTGGGAAGCACTGGAAGTTGATCACGCCACATATTTTCCACTTCCTTCAATGGCAAAGGGCTTTCCAATTCGTCTCCACTCTCGAATGCAAGAATGAGGAATGGTCGATTTACTTATAGCTTTATGGGCTTGTTTATTTTAAATTTTCTTTTCATCCAAATCATTATTGAGGTATAAATCTCTTTTTAATGATGGATCAATAATGTTGATTTGAAAATAAGTATATATTATTTGTAAAACTTATAATCTAAAAATTATAAGGAATACAAAAATTATTCTTAAAAATTTTAACGTTTCTCTTTTTAAAAAAAACTTACAATTTTAAAATAATAATAAATTTTTCAATAGTATTAAATCTTTTTCAATTTAATAATAAATTAATTTCAACAATCTTTATTAATATTATAAATTATTAATAATATTAAATTTTATATTAATATTAAATCTTGTAACCATTTAATTATGTTAGTTTTTTTAAGTTTAAAAATTATATTCTATTAATTGAAGAACAACACTTAATTTGAGAACTCGTGGCTTTGGAGGTTACCATAACACCAAATCCATATCCAGTTCAATATCTCTAATGTTAAAAGCACCATAAGTAACTAAGGTTAAATAAATATGCTAATTTTATTAAAAATAATCTTATAAGATAAAAAAATGATTCATTAGTATTTATTTAGTGTAATTTATTTTATTTTTTTATATTCATACATCTCTATCTAATTTTCTTTTTCATAATGGACTTATTTTGTTTTTTAGGTTTTGTTAGTACCCAAAATTGCACTAAAGCAATTGAGCCCTTGTTAAGCACAAATATCTAATTTATTCAGCCCACTCCCTATTTTAAGTATCATCAGAGGTCAAATGTCCTATAGTGGTGTATAAAAAACCAAATTGAAGTCATGTCTGAGCATCTCAAAACCCTTGTTCCAATTGCCCTAGCTTAGGTATTTTGATTTAATTTCAAATTTGGTGGGAATAATTTATGCATGAACGCTTTAAAAAATGCCACATACTTAGTTTAATTTTTATACTAAGGTTTAGTCGTGTTTATTAACACGACCAAACCTTAGTCTAAAATTCATATTTGGTCCCTTTAATGTTATGTGGCCCTTGGTCCCTTTTATCTATTATCATGGTCTAGCTAAGACTTGGTCCCTTTGTTATAAACTTAGTTCAAAGTCCTCTCTTAAAGCTTCTATCATATGCAACAAAAACCTTAGGCTATGAATTTATACCAAGTCCTTTATTTGCCGAACTCTGACTTAATTATTTTCATGTCAATTGATGAACCAATCACACCCAACCTAGAGGATTGAAATCCAACAATGCACATGAACTCAGATAGAGTTGATCAGATGGTGCATATAAAAGTCAATAAGTCAATAATACTAACCAATGATGTGCATTCACCTGGACAGAGATGATTGAATGGTGCACGAGCAATGTTGAAATGTCAAAGCTTCTAAGAGATCCATGAGAGTGAAAAGTGTTACCATCTTGGGTATGGTTCAAAGATCTAATGAAGAGCAAAGAGTTGAAATGTCAAAGGTCCCAAGAGCTCTACGAGAGTGACAAGTGTCACCATCTCAGCAGGCAATCTGAAGATCCAATGACACGTGATAGAGTCAACATGTTAATAGACCTACGAAGGGATCCAAGAATAATAAGTGGTACCAGATCGAGTGCTTAGGTGGTAGATCAATGGTTCACAAGCCTTTCTATAAGTCAATAAGTCAAAAAGCCTACGATCAAGTGTGAAGATGACATATGTCATAATAGTGGTGAATGGAATAAAGATCGGCTAATAACATTCAACCTCCCGGATCTTGATCTGATGGTGTGAAAGGAAAATTGACTTTTCAAAGAACTCAGGCTAAATGAAAAGCCACCACATGGTGAAAGGGCATTATCTTGGTAAAGACTGACTGTGCAGAGTGCAAAAATCCCAAAGAGTTTCCAAATGGAATGATCTTGGATGTCAAGTACAAATATCAACCAATAACATTCAACTAGTTGGATCTAGATCAACGGTGCGAGATAAAGGTGGAATTTTCAAAACACTCATAATGAATAGAAAAATTCTAAGTGATAGGATCTCAGGGGCTCAAATCAAGATCGACGGTCCATGGTAAAGGTCAAGGCTAAGGACTCCAATGAGGATCGATGGTATATATTTGATCTAGCTTCAAGACTGTATGAGAAGGTGACATGTGTCTATATTGGAGGTAAGTAAGTGATTTAGTCACTTTTAAGCCCCATAAATGCCTAGTTGGATTTGATGTGGCATGTCATATATCAATAAGTGGAAATATTTGGCTTAAGATTTAAAATTGATGGCTCTTTCATGGACAGGTAAGAATTCCAAGCACATAATAAGGTCTGTGGGCCATTTCAATGCATATTTTTGGCCGTGGATCATTTTTCACCATTACCACACCTGGAGCATCTCAATGCCGTCATTGAAAAAGAAGGTTATTTAATGGTATGCATAAGAGGAAAGACAACTATCTAAGAGGTTCTGGCTATGCAAGCAAGTGGTCAAAGGCATCTCTAGATAGTTACACATGAGGACAAAGTTTGTTCGGCCTCCACCACAAAATTTTACCTTTCAAATCATGTAAAAATGTATTTTTAGTCAAGAAATCAAAGGGTTTGTTGCAAATCTTAATCATTCATTGTAGAGGTAGTTAGATCAATGATTTTTATTGCAAATGGATGAAAATTTCAGGGGTGGCAAGGAATATTTTCCATCTGGGAGCATCTTAGAAAAATTTGGAGGGCTGCTTTACAATTTTGGAAATTGTAACCTAGAGTCCTAGATTTGAATATGGTGAAAAATGTATAAATAGAGGGATTCTCCTCTATTGTCAGGGTTGTTGTTGGTCTTTGTTTTTCCTAAGTATGGGCTCTTCTAAATTTTGAGATCACTATTATGTGTGTATTTTGCCTCTCTTGCTAAGGTGGTTACAGTTGTACAACTATTAGCAAGCTTTGAGAGCATATTTATATGTCTCTCCTACCCAACATGGAGCAAATCCACCATGCTTATCCGGTTGATAGCATTTTGAAATAATGATGTATATAAAATTTTGTTACAAAGTTAATGGAACATATTTATGGTTCTTACTATTTCCTTTTAATGAAGTGCAATGATGTGTTTTGTAAATTTGTTGATTAGACATCTTATTTTATGCTCATTATTGGTTGTCATCTTGGGCTTAAATATAGAATATAAATCTCTTTCTACATTATGTCTGGAAATATGTTGTTGAATAGCTTGTTAGTGCATCCTAGGTTTATGGATTTATTGAGAAAAAGTATATGAGATTCTAGTTTCGGTGTATGTTCTAGGGTCTTAGGATCATTTGGGTATGTGCATTTCATTCGTACCGATACATGCAAATTACTCTTGATAGTTCCCACTAGCTTTCAGTTTAGTTTTTTGTGTCTTTGCAACAGGTGATGTCATGAATGTTGAAATAATCCATGCTGTTTGAAAACCACCAACACGCCACCCTCTTTTCATAAATAAAAAATTGTCCTACCCTACAAATAATACACATTTGTTGCATATCATAAGTGTTAGTTGCCTATAGATGGATTAATATTGCATACTTAGAATGTGTCTGCATTTTGTACTTTAAAGATCTAGCATTGTAGTTTTCCATTCAACCCATGTCGTTGAAGAATTTTTTGAGTCAAGATTGCGGTCACTTTTATATCTATCTTCAGTAGCTTGTATGTGATCTAGAACATTTATTCATTCTATGTGATAACCCTTCCTGGGTAGATTGAACAAGTTTGGTTGTGCCTTGGTCACATTCGTGTTCCCTTGTGTTAATAATCCTTATGGAGGTTAAATTGTATAATGTCTCCATGTGAGCAAGCTACCCCATAAGTCCTCTCACCTTGGTTTAGGTAGAGCCATTAGTAGCAGGGAGCTGACCGTACCCTCTATCAATGCCTCTAAGTCAATTTTTCTATTTGGTCCATTCTATGTGCTAAGCCCTCCCCATTTATAATGACATACTAATGGGTTTTTCATCTTTATTTGTCATTTATACACAAGTTTGCAAGGCTTAGCAAAAGAGGAGTATAATTGAGAATGAACACTCAACTGACATCGTTGCCAAGGATAGAAAACACACCCATGGCACTTGTGTTTCTAGGGAATCTTGCAAAGAGTTGCTATCATTTTGAAAATTTCTCTTCCTATTTTATTGATCTGACTATCTTTGGTTCATGAATGCCACCACTCATCCTGCACCATCACTAGGGACAAAATTGAAGTCCTCGTTACTTGTGTTTCTAGGGACTCTTGCAAATAAATAGAGCTGTTAAAATAACATGTTGGAAGGTGATTTCTTGACTTTTGGATATAATTCTAAAAAATTTAGTGTCTTTACCTTTTATCTCATCATTAAATTTAGCAAGTATGATTTCAACATGTATCACAATCAATGTGTTAACTATTATACTCTAAAATTATGATTCTAGTGGTGGCTCCAACTTTACTACCTGGTTTCAAGGAAGATTGGTGCCTCTTTTGTATATCTTAAGTTTTGGCTTTGAGTGTGGTTATTGATTGAAAATATGGAAGGATTGAGATCATCCTTCAAGGGTGACCTGTCTAAGAAACTTTTCTCACCCCTAAGTATTCATCAAAGAAGAGGGAGACAAGTTTGGAGGCCTGTTGAAGGGCAAGGTTCAATTGTTAAACAGTGTCCTAACCACCAAGATTCTTATAATCTTGAAATTTTTGTTGAACTTCCCATTGTTGAGTACTTTCATATCTCTTTTAGTCATTCTAAAACTTATAGTCCTATTTATTATCTAGATCCTTTTCAACTAGTTGAATCCCCTCCCATGTTTGATCCTATAAGTCCCCTTCATTCACCCCCTCACATCCCTTGGCTAGTTGTTCTTGAACCTCCAATTGAACTAATCATGAGACATGGGGACCCAAGTGAGAATGAACATCCTGCATTTTGTGTTCCTAGATTTAGGCTTATAAATTTTGATGACATGGAAGGTTATCCTAATGAAGTCTCAAATGAAGTAAAGAAATGTCTTCCAAAGTTTCAAGGAAACAATGTAGTGAATAGTGATCAACACTAGAGAAAATTTTAAAATATTATTGACATTATGAGGTTGACCATGAGGATGTGTGTATTAATATTTTTATGCACATGCTAGAGGAAGACACTCATGAATGGTTCAATTCTCTTCCCCGTGGATGTATTGATTTGTGTGAAGAAAAGAAGAATGTTTTCAAAATTCAGTATGGTGAAAGAGTTGATCCAAGATTCCTTTTGGATGAGTTTGAAAACATCAAGAACCCCAATGAGTGCATGCAAGACTTCAACACATGGTTTCAATAATGTTAAGACGTGTCTGCATAAGAACATAAAGCCTAGTGTTATAACATGTTTGATAAAATACTGTGATGCCTTTGATAAGAAGGAAAAATATTACTTGTGGGACAAGGCTCCCACAAACATGCAGTTGTCATTCAATATGGCTATCTAAATTGAGAACAAAATAAAGGCTATGGGAAAGCCCATGAGCAAGTAGGCTGATTTCAAATTGGTCAATCATAAAAAACCATAGTCCACTAAGAATGGCAATCTAGGGGAGATGGTTAAGACTCTAGCCTCTAATGTTAAAGAGATGTCATACAAGCTTGTTAGGGCTGAGAAGGGGGTCCCTCATGTATCTACTAGTCAAGAGAGGGCACCAAATTTGAATCAAGCATAAAGGGTCCTGCTTTCCATAACCGAGACAATGATAGAGGGAAGAGGCCTACACGTGATGAAATAATAGATAAACATCATAATCAAGGGGTTATGAAAGAAGTGCATGATCTATTAAACACTAAAGTGAATGCAGTAGGTGGTGACATTGATGTTGATTGGTGTGATAAGTGCTTCCTTCCACATCCTCGATGTGATACAACTGAACTGATTGATAAAGATATGGATAAACCTAAGTCTGCATCATCTGGTGATGAGATTATTATGTTTAATTATCAAAATCCCTAAATCAAGACATTGCCTCCATAAAATTGATAAGTGTTATTACTGTTGATCAATTTTGGAGTACTATATAAAAAATATATGTCCCAACTTATGAGTTTTCTTGTGAGGTTAATATGGTATAGGCATATGAATTATCTATTCATGATTTTGATTTTATTAAGATCAATGATGATTAAAAAATATGATCGGGGAATTCTATCAGTTGAAGATAGGTAGTTTCTAATTAATGCATCAATTGCCCAGTAGAAGGAATACTACTTAAGAAGCAGGCAACCAACTGATGCTCCTTAAGACACTACCCTTGTAAGTCTAAAGGTAGGGGAATTAAGGAAGATAAAAAAACTAAGATAGTTCCCTAATAGTGCTAATCCAATACCCTTTTCCCAAGTTGCTAAGCCTATAGATGCTTATTTTAAAAATAAATTACCTTTGCTATCTAGTATTCCTAAGGATGTGAATGATATTAAACAAAATCCACCTTTGAAAGCTGCTACTAAGAATGCAAATCCACCCCATCCTACTCCACCTCAGACCTTAAGTGATTGCATTCCATTTAAAGGTGTCGTTACTCTTCCACCAAATACTCCTCATCCTTAGTATAGTATATATGATATGTCCCAAGTGTTGAGCCAGTTAAAAATCACTGTACCACTTATTGAATTATTAAGAATACCTAAGCATAAGAAGAGGGCATTTGAATACTTAGACTTTGGTGAGAAGTCAACTATAATTGAAACTAATTTACCACAAACATCCCCAAAAAGTGATGAAGAATTTGAAGAGGTTGTTTAACTTACTCTAGAAGTCTCTTTAGGGACCACATTGGTAGAGAGTCAGCGAAATGTGGATCTATTTTATGCAACCCTATTATTCAGTGCTTTTATTGTTCACAATTGCATGTTTGATTCTAGTGCTTCTTATAATGTAATGCCCCTAGGTATCTTAAATGAGCTCGAAGTTAAGATTACATAAGCCTTTGAAAAGTGTTATGCCATAGATGTTGTCCCCCAAAAGTAGCATTCATTTTTGGGACAACATTTGGACTATTTTGGTCTTACAGACCAAAATTCTATCTTCCATTTTCAAAAATTTGTCTTAGACATTCAGATTCCTCATTTTCAAAGCTTCTCAAAAAATCTACAGAGTTTCCAAGTCAAGTTCAATGGATTTTACATGTTGATTTTTACAGACTTTGTATCTTCAGATTCTACATGCAGGTTCATTTATACAGGTTCAAAGGCTTCTGCAAGTGGTTTCAGTCAAAACAATTGGTTTTCAACCCTTGGTCATTTTCCAGAATTAGTTCAGAGCTTTGGTCCTATTGAATATCTGCATCGACAAACATCTGAGTGCAAAAAGAGACCTAAACCATTGAACCACTTTGGTTCAAAGGTTCAATAGGTTCAAAGTTCAAAGGTGGGTTCAACCAAAGGAACAGTTAAATGACTCGGTTTAACCAAGTGGTTCAACGCTTTATTTCACTCATTGTCTTTTGGTTCAACCAAATAGTTCACTCAGTTGGTTCATTCTTTTAGTTCATCCTTTGGTTCAACGTCTACAGGTTCAATAGCAGGTTCGAAGACATTTTTCAAAGCTTTGTTTGAATCGTTGAACCAAAACTTGGTTCAATGATTGGTTCAACCACTTGACTCATTGGATGGTTCATCGGCTTTTGGTTCAAAGGGGCTCGGCGCGCTTCATTGAGCCGTTGAACCGGTTCAATGGATAGGTTTAATCATTTGGTTCAATGAAATGGTTCAACTATTGGTTCAAAGGCAAGTTCATAATGTCTTGGTTCAATGCTTAGTTCATTAGCTTGTTTCATCCAATTGAACCATCGGCTTGAACCATTGTTGGTTTAACCGATTGGTTCAATGTCAAAGTTCAAAGGGGTGGTTCAATGCAAAAGGAAGATTCCCGAAAGACAAGTGCCCTGCGGAGGACACTTAGTCAATAAAAGCACCCTTCAGAAGGGTCATTTTCAAAGAAGCCGAAAGGTAATTCCTTCAATTTGTTTAAGTCATTTATAAATTGACTAAGACTTAATTCTTTTAGATTTTTGTCTGAAGGAATTCCTTTGGACAAAAACCCTGAAAGAATTCTAAGTGTCCACGGACCCCCAAGGAATTTTCAAAGAACAGTCAACATTTCTGTAGACTTTTTGTCTGCGGAAAATTTCCCAAGACTTTTGTCTGCAGAAATTTTCCCCAGACTTTTTATCTGCGAGAATTTTCCCCGGGGAAATGTTCGCAGGGAACTTTCACGGGAAGCCAAAGCTCGGGGATATATTTGTTCGCGGTAACTCCCAAGGCAAAGGGCTACCGAAGGACCCCAAAGGGCAGGTGCCCTTGCGGGGGACTCTCGGTGGCCAAAGTAAAGGGTTATTCTGACTCGACATAGGCCATTTCTCAAGCCCTGAAAGGGCAAGTCCAATCTGGAAGGGCAAAGCCGAAAGTTGAAAGAAGACCAAGGGGTGACGCCCCCAAAGACATCAAATTCAGGATAGTGAACTAGCCATTGAGAGCACATTGATGGGCATGTAAACGCCAATTTTAAATCCCATGAAATAGCCGTTGATCCTTTGGATTTACAGACCTGAATGCATTTCTAGAATTTAAGAAAAAAATAAGCTGAAAGCAAGGAAAGACAACAATGGATGAATCTAGGGCCCGATTCAATTAATCTAGAAAAGAGGAACGATGAAGACAAGATCAGACTGCCAGGTGGACATTGAAAGTTGCAATCTTCCAATTGCGTGGCTTGTTTATCTACAATGAAAAGATCAAATGGATAAAATGCCCCAAAGTTTTAACCTATCTTTATAACAGTTCCCAACGCATCATGATGTATTACTGTTCCCAATTCCTTCTTCAAGTGGATATATAAGGGACTTTCTTTCATTGTAAATGGATCATCTCTTTTTTGACAATCTAAACGAAACTTTGCCCAAATTGAGAGGCATCATTGAGACTTTGTGCTCAATCTGTTTATCATATTTTATTACTGGAATAAGAAAGCAAGGGACTTTTTCAGACTTTGTGCTGTGATACCTTTGTTGTTGAGGAAACTATTCTTATGTCTGTTTCCTTGATTTATTTTCTGTTCCATTGATTTAACAAGCAGGATTAACAAAATTAGTCAGGAAGGTGTCATGAAGAATCAATTGTGGAGAGACTTTGTGCCCCCATAGTTGCCTTCAGTGTGTTTTCTTTTTATTGCTGTGTAAAGGACTTTGAAAAGACTTTGAGCTTTCATTGTCATTCGTATATCACTCTTGGGCATTTCAGGTGCAGACTTTGTGCTGTGTCTTGATTTGTTGGTTACCATACCTTCAGTTACATTCTGCTTTTATTTCTAGGAGTATTCTTGTGGCTGGCTGAACAGTTCTTCTGGAAGAAGAGGAGTGATGTCTGTCATTCCCTTGAGTTTTTTCTTTGTTTTGTATACATCATCTCTGAAGAAAGAGAGATGGATGATTTGTCCTACCCTTGAGTACTATTTTCTATTTATACATATACATAGCATATCCACAGGGAACCTCCCCTTGATGAGAGGAGAGAGCAGTCTCCTTCTGATGTGATAAACTTACACATTAGGATGACTAATCTTCTTACTTTGGTTGATAAGACCTATTTTGTTTACTAGTACGCTGATAGACAAAATATTTAACCAACAGTTTTTGGCGACTCCACTGGGGATATACCCATTATCCATTTATAGCCTATTCATTCACCTCCACACTCACAGGGAAAGAATGCACAGTTTAAAGCCTCAAACTTTAACCGAAGCAAGGTCAATTCTTTTTCACTTTTGTTTTACAATCTGACAGATTCAAGGTATACACGAAGCCAAAGGGCTAAAGATGTCGTTGATCCTGTGTTCGAGTTAGTATAGCAAATTGATTTTGATCTGTTTCCTTCACCATCTCATCTCTAATGAACCAAGAGCTTCCCCCCTACTAAAGCCAGATCCCCATTCCCAGACGAAGTATCTACTTCTGTTGTTGATAAAGCTGTGCCTATAATTACCTCTTTGAGATATGTTATCCCTTCTTTTCAAAATTTTGTAATGGCAGTTCAAGGCCCCTGGGGTAATGTGTTTGACCCATTTAATCTTACTCCTCTACATGAGCTTCCATGCAGTTTTAAGAAGAATTTTCCTAAATTCTATGGTGATGGGAAAGTTCATCCTGATGAACACATTGCAACATTTAGTATAGCCTGTGGAGTAATCGTAGTAGAGTTTGAAGATGTAACAGTCAGGCTTTTTGTTGAAACACTTCAAGGTGATGCTGCAGATTGGTTTTATCATTTACAGGCTATATCTGTGACTAATTGGAATACTCTTAAAGCTAAGTTTGAAGCCAGATTCAAACCTACAGAAGATGCACATACACTTCTGGCTCAAGTTACACAGATGAAGAAAGAGCCACATGAGCCTATGAGAGACTTCATAGCTAAATTTGATAAATTGAGAAACAAAATTCCTGTCATTGCTTGACCTACAATTGAGAATCTTAAATGCTTTTTCATTAATTCTCAGCTACCTAAAGTCAGCTTCCTCTTGAGACGTGCTGGTCAAATAGATCTTGCTGCAACTCAACTTTTGGCCACTGAAGTAGAAGATGATCTCATCTTAGCAGAGAAAATAAGAAGAGATTCAAATAGAAACAGAGCTTCATCATCTTCTGAATTTTTATCTACAAGCACTACATATTCAATGGTGCAAAAATTAGCAAATGAGTTGCTTGCTCTCAAAAACCAAATGGCTCAAGGAATGTCTTCTGCTCCTACATATAGAAGGACATTCTCAAATCAGTGATATCAGGGCAATGTTGCCAAAAACCAAGAACAACAAAATTGCCTTCCTCCCCCACAAGGGAAACTTGCCATGGAAGCTCCTCCAACCAATTCAGCAATGTGATACCTTGAAGCAGAATCAGAATTCTCTTATCAGCCTGAATTAAATCAAGAAATGATGTTGATATCATTGAAGACAGTCAAGAAGTATCAGCTGGTGACTCCCACATTGGTTTCTTGAATTACCAAGATGAACCCAAAAGCAAAGGAGAAGCTTCAAATGGATCATATGCAGTGTTTACCAGGTCTAAGAACCAATCAGTCTAGCAAGCTGATAAAGAGAAGACAAAAGAACAACCATAGTTAGCAGTCACAATTGTCAAGCGTGGGACAGCTCTGCCTTTTGAATCAAAAGATCTGGTCATTACTCAAAAGGTAAATACATTTGTTTCACCTTCCCCTTTTACTTCTAATTCGTAAACCAGCCCACCTTTCATCCCTTTGAAAACTCAAAAAGTTGAAGTACCTGTCTCTATACCTAGCTTGATTCAGCCATTTGACATAATTAATCATGTCAAAAAGACAAAAATATAGATGTCTGAATTTGAATACCTGCAGTCTAATCCAAATCAATTGAATAAGCTAGTCCAATATGTTAAAAATCAAACCATCCCTGCAAGACAAAAGGCTAAAAAAGTAATTCTTGACTCTCCAAAGAATATGCCTATTGCAAATAATCTGATCATTACTCCTCCAGCTGCTCCTGAAAAAATAGAACCCTTCTATGTTTCCTTGTTAATCAATGGCCACAAGCTAAATAACTGTATAATAGACTCAGGCGCATCTGACAATGTTATGCCTGCTAAAGTCACTGAGTCTCTTGGTCTCACATTGACTAAGACATTTGGGAGATGTTTCTCCATGGAGAACAAGCAAGTACCATTGCTGGGGCAAATCAAAGATGCTCAATTTGCATTCACAGCCTTTCCAGACAAGAGGATTAAAATGACTGTATTAATGGCTGACATCCCAGCATCTTACGACATTTTATTTGGACAGAATTTTTGCAAGGATGTAGGAGGAGAACTGAACATGGATCTCTCTGAGGCAAGGATCCCTATCCAAGGTGTGATAAAGAGAATACTCCCTAAAAAGGAGGCAAAATACGTGATTACCCAAACATCATCTCCTGCAGTACAAATTTTGTTTGAATCTTCAGGCAGAGGTAATTATTTCTTTACCATAGAGGATGCTCATGTTCCTACAGATGAAAGTCCTATAACTGACAATCCAAGAATTGATCCAAACAAGACTTCAAGGGAATTAGCAGAGCACAGTGTAAACAAAGAAGGATCTTTCATCTCTAATGAAGAGAAATCTGATAAGAGATCAGCTTCTGATGATGACAACAATTCTTCTACTAATGATAGATTTGGGACTATGTTGATATCTCCTCAAAGAGATATTCTTCCTTCATTCAATTTGCAAGTTAGCAACACCAACAACACAGCTAGATGTGAATCTCTATTGCCTAAATTGAAGACTGCTCAAGATGAAGAAGTCAAACTCCTTGACATCAAAAGAGATGATAATCTGATAGCTTGTCAGGAGTTTGACTTGGACGATCCAATCATGTGCTGGATTGAACCAACAGAACAAAAAGTTATGATGGTAGATCACGCTGCTGCAAATCAAAATCAGGCAAAGGAACCCTTCACAAAGAAAATAAGGAGTTATGGTTTCCATTTTGAAGAACACATCCTGCCATGGGGCAAGAAGAAAGAAGAGTCAACAGGAAGATGTAAAAAATTAATTTCCTCATGGAGAGCTCCATTCGCTCGTCACCATTTCTGGGGACAAAACAGTTTCCTACTGGTCTACCAGGATAGAACATTATTTTCATTGTCTCCCAAAAAGCAGCGTCTGAAATACTTCAAATCTTGAAGTATCAGATCATTTCATCTGTATATATGTATATTTTTACAATTTTCAATTCTGTTTTGTTTTGTTTGTTTCTATTTTTAGAGCGTTTCATTTATGGGTAACATGACTCCGTAACCCAATGGCATATTTGAAGTCACTGGAGATTTTGGATTCTACTCCTTTCAATTCATTTTGCAATTGACAAAAGTTCCCCAACTGGAGCCAGTTGTTGTCCCCCAAAAGTATCATTCATTTTTAAGACAACATTTGAACTATTTTGGTCCTACAGACCAAAATTGTATCTTCCATTTTCAAAAATTTGTCTTAAACATTCAGATTCCTCATTTTCAAAGCTTCTTAGAAAATCTATAGACTTTGCAAGTCAAGTTCAATGGATTTTACATGTTGATTTCTACGGACTTTGTATCTTCAGATTCTACAGGCAGTGTCATTTATACAGGTTCAAAGGCTTTTTCAAGTGGTTTTAGTCAAAAGAATTGGTTTTCAACACTTGGTCATTTTACAGAATTAGTTCAGAGCTTTGGTCCTGTTGAAAATATTTATCAGCAAGCATCTGAGTGCAAAAAGAGACCTAAACCATTGAACCGTTGAACCATTGAACCACTTTGGTTCAAAGGTTCAACAGGTTCAAAGTTGAAAGGCGGGTTCAACCAAAGGAATAGTTCAATAGCTAGGTTCAACCAAGCGGCTCAACGCTTTTTTTCACTCATTGTCTTTTGGTTCAACCAAATAGTTCACTCAGTTGGTTCATTCTTTCAGTTCATCCTTTGGTTCAACGTCTACAGGTTCAACAATAGGTTCGAAGACATTTTTCAAAGCTTTGTTTGAACTGTTGTACCAAAACTTGGTTCAACGTCTTGGTTCAATGATTGGTTCAACCACTTGACTCATTGGACGGTTCATCGGCTTTTGGTTCAAAGGGGCTCAACGCACTTCGTTGAACCGGTTCAACAGATAGGTTTAATTGTTTGGTTCAATGAAATGGTTCAACTGTTGGTTCAAAGGCAAGTTCATAACGTCTTGGTTCAATGCTTAATTCATCGGCTTGTTTCATCCAATTGAACCATTAGCTTGAACCATTTTTGGTTCAACTGATTGGTTCAATTTCAAAGTTCAAAGTGGTGGTTCAATGCAAAAGGAAGATTCCCGAAAGACAAGTGCCCTGCAGAGGACACTTAGTCAATAAAAGCACCCTTCAGAAGGGTCATTTTCAAAGAAGTCGAAAGGTAATTCCTGCAATTTGTTTAAGTCATTTATAAATTGACTAAGACTTAATTCTTTTGGATTTTTGTACGAAGGAATTCTTTTGGACAAAAATCCCGAAAGAATTAAGTGGCCGCAGACCCTGAAGGAATTTTTAAAGAACAGTCAATATTTCTACGAACTTTTTGTCCGCGGGAATTTTCCCCGGACTTTTGTCTGCAAAACGTTTCCCCAAATTTTTTGTCTGCGGGAATTTTCCCCAGGGAAATGTCCACGGGGAACTTTCACGGGAAGTCAAAGCCCAGGGAAATATTTGTTCACGGGAACTCCCAAGGCAAAGGGCTGCCGAAGGACCCCAAAGGGTAGGCGCCCTTGTGGGGGACTCTGGGTGGCCAAAGTAAAAGGCTATTTTGACTCGACATAGGCCATTTCTCAAGGCTCAAAAGGGCAAGTCCAATCTGGAAGGGCAAAGCTGAAAGCCGAAAGAAGACAAAGAGGTGACGCCCCCAAAGACGTCGAATTCAGGATAGTGAACTAGCCGTTGAGAGCACATTGATGGGCATGTAAATGTCAATTTTAAAGCCCATGAAATAACCGTTGATTCTTTGGATTTACAGACCTGAATGCATTTCCAGAATTCAAGGCAAAAACTAGCTGAAAGCGAGGAAAGACAAAACAATGGATGAAACCAGTGCCCAATTCAATTAATCTGGAAAAGAGGAACGATGAAGACAAGATTAGACCACTAGGTGGACATTGAAAGTTGCAATCTTTCAATTGTGTGGCTTGTTTATCTATAATGAAAAGATCAAATGGGTAAAATGCCCCAAAGTTTTAATCTATCTTCCTAACAATTCCCAACGCATCATGATGTATTACTGTTCCCGAGTCCTTCTTCAAGTGGCTATATAAGGGACTTTCTTTCATTGTAAACGGATCATCTCTTTTTTGACAATTTGAACGAAACTCTGCCCAAATTGAGAGGTATCATTGAGACTTTGTGCTCAGTCTATTTATCATATTTTATTACTGGAATAAAAAAGCAAGGGACTTTTTCAGACTTTGTGCTGTGATACCTTTGTTATTGAGGAAACTATTCTTATGTCTGTTTCCTTGATTTATTTTATTTTCCATTGATTTAACAAGTAGGATTAGTAAAATTAGTCAGAAAGGTGTCATAAAGAATCAATTATGGAGAGACTTTGTGCCCCCATAGCTGCCTTCAGTGTGTTTTCTTTTTATTGCTATGTAAAGGACTTTGAAAAGACTTTGAGCTTTCATTGTCATTCGTATATCACTCTTGAGCATTTCAGGTGGAGACTTTATGCTGTGTCTCGATTTGCTGGTTACCATACCTTCAGTTACATTCTACTTTTATTTCCAAGAGTATTGTCGTGGTTGGTTGAACAATTCTTTTGAAAGAAGAGGAGTGTTGTCTGTCATTCCCTTGAGTTTTTCCTTCATTTTGTATACATCATCTCTAAAGAAAGAGAGATGGATGATTTGTCCTACCCTTGAGTACTATTTTCTATTTATACATATACATATCATATCCATAGGGAACCTCCCTTTGATGAGAGGAAAGAGCAGTCTCCTTCTGATGTGATAAACTTACACATTAAGATGACTAATCTTCTTACTTTGGCTGATAAGACCTATTTTGTTTACCACTACGCTGATAGACAAAATATTCAACCAACAGTTTTTGGCGACTCCACTAGGGATATACCCATTATCCATTTATAGCCTATTCATTCACCTCCACACTCATAGGGAAAGAATGCATAGTTTAAAGCCTCAAGTTTTAACTGAAGTAAGGTCAATTCTTTTCTATTTTTGTTTTACAATCTGGTAGATTCAAGGTATACATGAAGCTAAAGGGCTAAAGGTGTCGTTGATCCTGTGTTCGAGCTGGTACAACAAACTAATTTTGATCTGTTTCCTTCACCATCTCATCTCTAATGAACCAAGAGCTTCCCTCCTATTAAAGCCAGATCCCCATTACCAAACGAAGTATCTACTTTTACTGTTGATAAAGCTGTGCCTATAATTACCCCTTTGAGATTTTTTATCCCCTTTTTTCAAAATCCTATAATGGCGGTTCAAGGCCCCTAGAGTAATGCGTTTGGTCCACTTAATCTTACTCCTCTACATGAGCTTCCACGTAGTTCTAGGAAGAATTTCCCTAAATTCTATGGTGATGGAAAAGTTCATCCTGATGAACACATTGCAACATTCAGTATAGCTTGTGGAGTAATCAGAGTAGAGTTTGAAGATGTAGCAGTCAGGATTTTTGTTGAAACACTTCAAAAAGCTACTACAGATTGGTTTTACCATTTACAGGCCCGATCTATGACTAATTGGAATACTCTTAAAGCTAAGTTTGAAGCCAGATTCAAACCTACAGAAGATGCACATACACTTCTGGCTCAAGTTACACAGATGAAGAAAGAGCCACATGAGTCTATGAGAGACTTCATAGCTAAATTTGATAAATTGAGAAATAGAATTCCTGTCATTGCTCAACCTACAATTGAGAATCTTAAATGTTTTTTCATTAATTCTCAGCTACCTGAAGTCAGCTTCCTCTTGAGACGTGCTGGTCAAATAGATCTTGTTGCCACTCAACTTTTGGCCACTGAAGTAGAAGATGATCTCATCTTAGCAGGAAAAATAAGAAGAGATCCAAATAGAAACAGAGCTTCATCATCTTCTTAATTTGCATCTAGAAGCACCACATATCTAATTGTGTAAAAATTAGCAAATGAGTTGCTCTCAAAAAGCAAATGGCTCAATGAATGTCTTTTGCTCCTACATACAAAAAGACATTCCCAAATCAGTCATATCAGGGCAATGTTGCCAGAAACCAAGGACAACAAAATTGCCTTCCTCCCCCATGAGGGAAACTTGCCCTGAAAGCTACTCCAACCAATTCAGCAATGGGATACCTTGAAGCAGAATCAGAATTCTCTTATCAGCCTGAATTAAATCATG
This sequence comes from Torreya grandis, assembly GCA_037957365.1. Lineage (NCBI taxonomy): Eukaryota > Viridiplantae > Streptophyta > Pinopsida > Cupressales > Taxaceae > Torreya > Torreya grandis. The sequence goes on from JARHVA010001456.1 coordinate 3,362,244, forward strand.
AAAATGACACTGATATCATTGAAGATAGTCAAAAAGTATCAGCTGGTGACTCCCACATTGGTTTCTTGAATTACCAAGATGAACTCAGAAGCAAAGGAGAAGCTTCAGATGGATCATATGCAGTGTTTACTAAGTCTAAGAACCAATCAATCTAGTAGGTTGATAAAGAGAAGACAGAAGAACAACCATAGCCAGCAGTCACAATTGTCAAGTGTAAGACAGCTCTGCCTTTTCAATCAAAAGATCTGGTCATTACTCAAAAGGTAAATACATCTATTTCACCTTCCCCTTCTACTTCTAATTCACAAACCTGCCCACCTTTCATCCCTCTGAAAACTCAGAAAGTTGAAGTACCTGTCTCTATACCTAACTCGATTCAGCCATTTGACATAATTAATCATGTCAAAAAGATAAAAATACATATGTCTGAATTTGAATACTTGCAGTCTAATCTAGATCAATTGAATAAGTTGGTCCAATATGTTAAAAATCAAACCATCTCTACAGGACAAAAGGCTAAAAAAGTAATTCTTGATTCTCCAAAGAATATGCCTATTCTAAATAATTTGATCATTACTCCTCCAGCTGCTCCTAGAAAAATAGAACCCTTCTATGTTTTTTTGTTAATCAATGGCCACAAGCTTAGTAACCGTATAATAGACTCAGGCACATCTGATAATGTTATGCTCACTAAAGTCAATGAGTCTCTTGGTCTCACATTGACTAAGACGTTTGGGAGATGTTTCTCCATGGAGAACAACCAAGTACCATTTTTGGGGCAAATCAAAGATGCTCAATTTGCGTTCGCAACATTTCTGAACAAGAGAATTAAAATGATTGTATTAGTGGTTGACGTCTCAGCATCTTATGGCATTTTGCTTAGATGGAATTTTTGCAAGGACGTAGGAGGAGAACTGAACATGGATCTCTCTGAGGCAAAGATCCCTGTCTAAGGCATGATGAAGAGATTACTCCCTAAAAAGAAGACAAAATACGTGGTTACCCAAACATCATCTCTTGCAGCATAAATTCTATTTGAATCTTCAGGCAGAGGTAATTATTTCTTTACCATAGAGGATGCTCATGTTTCTACAGATGAAAGTCCTGTAACTGACAATCTGGGAATTGATCTAAACAAGACTTCAGGAGAATTGGTAGAGCACAGTATAAACAAGGAAGGATCTTCCATCTCTAATGAAGAGAAATTTGATAAGAGATCAACTTCTGATGATGACACCAATTCTTCCACCAATGATAGAGTTGGGACTATGTTGATATCTCCTCAAAGAGATATTCTTCTTTCATGCAATTTGCAAGTCAGCAACACCAACAACACAGCTAGATGTGAATCTCTATTGCCTAAATTGAAGATTTTTCAAGATGAAGAAGTCAAACTCCTTCACATCAAAAGATATGATAATCTGATAGTTTGTCAAGAGTTTGACTTGGATGATCCAATCATGTGCTGGACTGAACCGGTAGAACAAGTTATGATGGTGGATCACACTGCTGCAAATTAAAATCAGGGAAAGGAACCCTTCACCAAGAAAGTAAGGAGTTATGGTTTCCATTTTGAAGAACACATCCTGCCATGGGGCAAGAAGAAGAAAGAGTCAATAGGAAGATGCAAAAAATTAGTTTCTTCGTGGAGAGCTCCATTCACCCGTCACCGTTTCTATGGACAAAACGGTTTCCTGCTGGTCTACCAGGATAGAACATTATTTTCATTGTCTCCCAAAAAGCAGCATCTGAAATACTTCAAATCTTGAAGTATCAGATCATTTCATCTATATATATGTATATTTGTATAGTTTTCAATTTTGTTTTGTTTTGTTTGTTTCCATTTTTAGAGCGTTTCATTTATGGGTAGCATGACTCTGTAACCCAATGGCATATTTGAAGACACTGGAGATTCTGGATTCTACTCCTTTCAATTTGTTTTGCAATTGACAAAAGTTCCCCAACTGGAGCTAGTTGTTGTCCCCCAAAAGTAGCATTCCTTTTTGGGACAACATTTGAACTATTTTGGTCCTCCAGACCAAAATTGTATCTTCTATTTTCAAAAATTTGTCTTAGACATTCAGATTCCTCATTTTCAAAGCTTCTCAAAAAATCTACAGACTTTGCAAGTCCAGTTCAATGGATTTTACATGTTGATTTCTACGGACTTTGTATCTTCAGATTCTATAGGCAGTGTCATTTATATAGGTTCAAAGGCTTTTGCAAGTGGTTTCAGTCAAAAGAATTGGTTTTCAACACTTGGTCATGTTCCAGAATTAGTTTAGAGCTTTGGTCCCATTGAAAATCTTCATCAGCAAGCATCTAAGTGAAAAAAGAGACCTGAACCATTGAACAGTTGAACCATTGAACCACTTTGGTTTAAAGGTTCAATAGGTTCAAAGTACAAAGGTGGGTTCAACCAAAGGAACAATTTAATGGCTCAGTTCAACCAAGTGGCTCAACGCTTTATTTCACTCATTGTCTTTTGGTTCAACCAAATAGTTCACTTAGTTGGTTCATTCTTTCAGTTCATCCTTTGGTTTAACGTCTACAGGTTCAACAATAGGTTCGAAGACATTTTTCAAAACTTTGTTTGAACCATTGAACCAAAACTTGGTTCAACGATTAGTTCAACCACTTGACTCATTGGATGGTTCATTAGCTTTTGGTTCAAAGGGGCTCGGTGCACTTCGTTGAACCATTGAACCGGTTCAATGGATAGGTTCAATCGTTTAGTTCAATGAAATGGTTTAACTATTGGTTCAAAGGCAAGTTCATAACGTCTTGGTTCAATGCTTAGTTCATCGGCTTGTTTCATCCAATTGAGCCATCAGCATGAACCATTTTTGGTTCAACTGATTGGTTCAATGTCAAAGTTTAAAGGGGTGGTTCAATGCAAAAAGAAGATTCTCGAAAGACAAGTGCCCTGCAGAGGACACTTAGTCAATAAAAGCACCCTTCGGAAGGGTCATTTTCAAAGAAGCTGAAAGGTAATTCCTTCAATTTGTTTAAGTCATTTATAAATTGACTAAGACTTAATTCTTTCATATTTTTGTCCAAATGAATTCCTTTGGACAAAAAGCCTGAAATAATTCTAAGTGGCCGCGGACCCCGAAGAAATTTTCAAAGAACAATCAACATTTCTGCGGACTTTTTATCCGCAGGAATTTTCCCCAGACTTTTGTTTGCAGAAATTTTCCCCAGACTTTTTGTCTGCTAGAATTTTCCCCAGGGAAATGTCCTCAGGGAACTTTCACGGGAAGCCAAAGCCCGGGGAAATATTTGTTCGCAGGAACTCCCAAAGAAAAGGGCTACTGAAGGACCCCGAAGGCAAGTGCCCTTGCGGGGGACTCTCGATGGCCAAAGTAAAGGGCTATTCCGACTCGACACAAGCCATTTCTCAAGGCCCAAAAGGGCAAGTCCAATCTGGAAGGGCAAAGTCGAAAGCCGAAAGAAGACCAAGGGGTGACGCCCCCAAAGACGTCAAATTCAGGATAGTGAACTAGCCGTTGAGAGCACATTAATGGGCATGTAAACGTAAATTTTAAAGCACATGAAATAGCCATTGATCCTTTGGATTTACAGACCTAAATGCATTTCCAAAATTCAAGACAAAAACTAGTTGAAAGTGAGGAAAGACAAAAAAATGGATGAATCCAGGGCCTAATTCAATTAATCTGGAAAAGAGGAGTGATGAAGACAAGATTAGACCACTAGGTGGACATTGAAAGTTGCAATCTTTCAATTGCATGGCTTGTTTATCTACAATGAAAAGATCAAATGGGTTAAATACCCCAAAGTTTTAACCTATCTTCCTAACAGTTTCCAATGCATCATGATGTATTACTGTTCCTGAGTCCTTCTTCAAGTGGCTATATAAGGGACTTTCTTTCATTGTAAATGGATCATCTCTTTTTTGACAATCTGAACGAAACTCTGCCTAAATTGAGAGGTATCATTGAGACTTTGAACTTAGTCTGTTTGTCATATTTTATTACTGGAATAAGAAAGCAAAGGACTTTTTTCAGACTTTGTGTTGTGATACCTTTGTTGTTGAGGAAACTATTCTTATGTTTGTTTCCTTGATTTATTTTCTGTTCCATTGATTTAACAAGCAGGATTAGTAAAATTAGTTAGGAAGGTGTCCTGAAGAATCAATTATGGAGAGACTTTGTGCTCCCATAGCTGCCTTTAGTGTGTTTTATTTTTATTACTGTGTAAAGGACTTTGAAAAGACTTTGAGCTTTCATTGTCATTCGTATATCACTCTTGAGCATTTCAGGTGTAGACTTTGTGCTGTGTCTCAATTTGTTGGTTACCATACCTTCAGTTACATTCTGCTTTTATTTCTAGGAGTATTCTTGTGGCTGGCTGAACAGTTCTTCTGAAAGAAGAGGAGTGATGTTTGTCATTCCCTTGAGTTTTTCCTTTGTTTTGTATACATCATCTCTGAAGAAAGAGAGATGGATGATTTGTCCTACCCTTGAGTACTATTTTTTGTTTATACATATACATAGCATATCCATAGGGAACCTCCCCTTGATGAGAGGAGAGAGCAGTCTCCTTCTCATGTGATAAACTTGCACATTAGGATGACTAATCTTCCTACTTTGGCTGATAAGACCTATTTTGTTTACCAGTACACTGATAGACAAAATATTCAACCAACAATAGACTCATGAGAAGTTCTAATTGTTGGACAAGTCAAAGGGTTGGTATTGCATCCATGTAAATAGTTGAATATATATGTGGTAGTTGTGGATTGCCCACCTAAGTGGAGGATGTTACTATCACATAAATGGGCTACTAGTATGGGTGGAAGGGTTCAAATGGACCTTTCCTACAACACCATTCGATTGGAGGGTAAGATGGTCAAACTTTATAGAGAGATAAAGATGCTACATGTAATTGAAGATCCAAAACATGATCAAAATGAAGTATTGTATGTAGAGGTTGGGCTTGGAAACTTCATTGGGAATGTTGACACTAATGAACATCCTGCTACTCTTGATGTTAAACATGATAGTGAAGGTGTAGTTTGGAAGGTGTGTTTTGATGAGGCTTGTTCCAATATTGGAAATGGAGTAGGGGTTGTATTCTATGACCCCAATGGTAAGTGTTTCATGTTTTTTATCCACTTTCCTCTTAGTGCACTAATAATATTGTTGAGTATGAGGCACTCGTGCTTGGTTTATGAATTGCCCATGAACATGGAATAAAAAACTTGATTTCAAAGGGTGATTCTGAGCTAGTGGTAAATCAAGTCTATAATGATTATGCCACCCTAAAAGAAATGTTGAAATAATATCATAATGTTTTCTTAGATTTACTATAATTATTTGATGCATTCAATATTTGTTATCATGATAGAAGTTTCAATGAAGAAGCTGATAGACTTGCAGGGTTAGGTGCTCAATTTGACATTGCAAATACAATCCCTCATTTTTAGTATCAAGTGGAGGTGCTTGTTAGGCCTTCAATCATAGACAATGTTCATCATTTGTAGGTGTTTGATGATGATGAACAAATTAAGAGGTTTTTAAATTGTGAAGCTAGGTTCCATGATCAGCTCATAGACTTAGAATCTATTGTTCAAGTTTGTGATAGAAAATTAGCCTTGTTTGGGAAGGACATTATCTAGCTAAAGATAAACATGCTCCCATGAGGATTGGTAAGTTTAAAAGTGTATTTTGATGGAGTGGATAGAATCAAGACTTGAGACTCATTTATTTCAAAAGACATGACTGAGTGTAATTTGGTTACTCATGAGAATCCAAGGAAGGTTTGGTTGGGTACTCACCTAAGTGTAGCTAAGAAACAAACTTACATGTAGCTACTAAGAAATTACCAAGATTATTTAGCATGGTCTTATTCTAAGTTGAAAGCGTATAGGGAAGACTTGTTTCAATATGTCATCCCATTGTAGCCTGATAGCAAGCCTTTTAGGTAGAAATAGAGACCTGTTAACCCCATCTTGGCCACTAAAATTTAGGATGAGCTAAAGGAGATAAGGGATAGTGGTATCAATCATCCCATTAGGTATTCATCATGGGTTATAAATTAAGACCCTGTGAGAAAGAAAAATGGTGACATCCGCTTGTGTGCGGATTTTTGAAATTTGAATAAAGATTCTTTGAAAGATAATTATCCCCTACCCAATATGGAAAACCTATTGTAAAGTGTTACAGGATCAAAGATGTTGTCCACTTTAGATGCATTCCTAGGATATAACTAGGTTGTAGTGAAAGAATTTGAGAGACCCAAGATAGCATTTACAATGCCTTGGAGAATGTATGCCTTTTGGGTTAACGAATGCTGGTGCAATGTTTTAGATAGATATGGACATTAATTTTTTAGGGATGATTAATAAGTTTATAATTGTGTATGAGGATGATATTACTATGTACTTTAAGACTAGAGAAGAACATTTGGATCATCTAGAGAAAGTGTTGATCACATGTAGAGAGTTTGGCATTTCATTCAATCCAAATAAATGTCATTTTAGAGTACAAAAGGCCATGTTATTGGGACATATAGTGTCTACAAATGGTTTCATGATTGACCCCAAGAGGGTAGAATCCATTGACAAAGTGCCCATCCCACAGTCCAGGAAGGGAATTCAGTCCTTCTTTAGACAAATTAATTTTGTAAGGAGGTTTATGTCCAACTTTGTAGAGGTTACTTTGTCTATCACTTCTATGCTAAAGAAGGACCAAAACATCAAGTGGGAGGAGAAGGCCATACAGGTGATTAATAACATCAAGAGAGCTTTAAATTTTGCTCCTTTTTTAAGTATCCCTGATTACACTAAGCCATTTTAGATATTCTCTTTTGCATCATATAATACCATTTCTACTATCTTTTTGCAAAAGAATGAAGATGGTCATGAGAAACCTACAACTTTCTTTAGAAAAGCTATGCAAGGTGATGAACTAAATTACACCATCATGGAAAAACAAGCCTTCCCTCTCTTGAAGGTTATTAAAGCATTTGGACCTTATATTCTGAGCTCAAAAATTGTTCCTTATGTTCTACATACCATGGTGAAGGACATTTTAACTCAAACTGAGGTATCCATCAAGAGATGCAGGTGGGTCAAAATACTTCAAGAGTATGACATGGATATTTAGAACACCAAGTTAGTGTGAGGGATGGTCCATCCAAGCTCATGGTTGAGACCAATTTGTAAGTCATTGAGGTGAATACTAGTATTTTCAAAGTTGATGATTCTTTGAGTCAATTTAACATGTCTCCATGGTATTAAGACATTGTGTATTACTTGAAAAATCTAAATTGTCCCCATGAATTAGACAAGAATCAAAGAAGGAATCTTAATATTATTTCCAAAAAGTACCTCTTGACTAAAAATGGACTTGCATAGAAGAATCCGGATGGGGTTTTCTTAATATTCATGATAGAAGATCAAATTGATGACCTGATTGAAGACTTCCATAATGGAGTATATGGTGGCCATTTTGCACCTAAATTCACAAATCATAATATTATAATAGTTGGTTATTGGTGGCCTTCATTATTCAAACATGTTGCTCAAAAAATTAGAAAGCGTGAGAAATGGAAACGCTTTACTGAGAGGATGAAAGCTTTGAATTTTCTTCCTTTGCAGTCCATGATAATTGAAGGCCCACTTAGATAATGGGGAATGGATTTTATTGGAGAAATTTTTGATTTGTCAAGTTTTGAACATAGGTGGATACTATTTACAACTAACTACTTCACAAAAAGGGTTGAGGTGGTACCTACAAAGAAGGCTACACACCAGGTGGTTATGGATTTTTTGTTAAATTAGATTATTTGTAGATTTAGTGTTCCTGTCAAAGTCATTATTGATAATGCGATGATTTTTAAAGATAAACCTTTATTGGCATTGTGCAAAGAGTATGAGAGTGAATTGACCTATGCTTCCAATTACAACTCTCAGTGAAATAGGCAAGCATAATCTAGGAATAAGAACCTGCTCAAAACCATTAGATGAACATTGGAAGAAAATAAGAAGTGGGGTGAATAGCTGAAATTTTATTTGTGGGATAATATGATCATGCCCAAGAGAGCTATAGGCAAAATCCCTTTTGAGCTTGTCTATGAAGCTCAAGTAGTTTTGCCTATAAATTTGAAATTTCCAACCTATCAGAACATGTAAAAACTAGAATACGATGATCAAATCAACCACTATGAAAGCATGATGAACTAAATTATTGAGCTTGATGAAATTTGAAGACAATATCATGAAAGACACCTCAAGTTCAAAGAAAAGTTGAAGAAGATATTTGATAGGAAGATCACCCTATGAACCTTCCAAGTAGGTGATTTGGTTCTACTTTAGGACAATAAGCATGAGGGGCAAGCATGGAAAATTTGATGCATTGTGGATGGGTCCCTATTCCATTGACTATCAAACTGGGGAACATAATTTCTTCTTGAGAGAATTAGATGGTGAAATAATTGAGCTATTAGTTAATGGCAGACATCTGAAACATTTCTTTGATTGAGTCTGTAACTGTGTACATAATTATATAGTGTATAGTCTTATTGTTTTGTTCCTTTGTCACCCCTTTGCTTTGGGAATTTATTGTATAGTTTCCTTTTGTGTTTTGGTTGTGCATCCATTTCTTGGTCCTCCTAATCTATTTTTGTCAGTCTGCCTTATTGTGTTGAGCCTTCATGGGTCTCTATTGATACAAATTAGCTAAGTTTTGGCTCTATGTCTTGATGGATTGGCATTTGGTCTTATGATTTAGGGTTATTTGGACATCATAAGGGGTTTACATTCCCAAATGAAAGCCAATGTTAGTGCCCAAATATGCATTAAAGTAATTGAGCCCTTGTTAAGAATAAATGCCTAATTTTTTAATCCCGCTTCCTATTTCAAGTGTTCATTAGAGGTAAAGTGTCCTATAGTGGTTTATAAAAAGCCAATTTGAAGTCATATCTGAGCATCTCAAAACCCTTGTTCTAATTTCCCTAGCTTAGGACCTTTAATTTAATTTCAAATTTGGTAGGATTAATTTATATAATAACACTTTACAAAATGCCAGGGACTTGGGTTTAATTTTTATACTAAGGTTTTGTTGTGTTTATTAACATGAGCAAACCTTAGTCTAAAATTATATTTGGTCCTTTTTATATCTCGTGGCCCTTGGTCCCTTTTATCTATTATTATGGTCTAGCTAATGCTTGGTCCCTTTGTTATAAACTTAGCTCAAAATCCTATCCTAAAGCTTCTATCATATGAAACAAAAACCTTAGGCTAAGACTATATAATAAGTTCTTTATTCCCCAAACTTTGACTTAATTTTTTTCATGTTAATTCATGAAACAATCACTCCCAACCTAGTGGATCTAAATCTAATGGTGCATGAAAAATCAGATAGAGTTGATTGGACGGTTCATACAAAAGTTAATAAGTCAATAATCTTGATCAATGATGTGTATTCACTCAGATAGAGATGGTCAAATGGTGCATGAGTAACATTGAAATGTCAAATCTTCTAAGATATCCATGAGAGTGACAAGTGCCACCATATCAAGGGTGGTTTGAAGATCTAACGAAGAGTAAAGAATTGAAATGCCGAAGGTCCCAAGATATATGTGAGAGTGACAAGTCTCACCATCTTGATGGTTAATTTCAAGATCTAGAAAATGCGATAGAGTCAACATGTCAATAGACTTATGAAGGAATCCAAGAATGACAAGTGATACCATCTCACGTGCTCAGATGATAGATGAATGATTCATGGTCCCTTTAATAAGTCAACAAACTTGTAAGTAAGCATGGAGATGATGCGTGTCATAACATCGATGAACGGAATAAAAATTAGCTAATAGAATTTGACCTCTCAAATCCTAATCTAATAGTGCTAAAAGAAAATTGAATTTTCAAATAATTTAGGCCAAATGAGAAGCCACCACATGGTAAAAGGATACTAACCTAGTGGAGACTAACTATACAGAGTGCATAAAGCCTATGAAGCTTGTAGACACCGAAATCGTGTCGACTCCCCTGGTCACTCCCCGTCTTATTCTTCTTCGCCTATTTAACCCTTGACGATCACTTGTTCTACCAACCTTGACCCTGGCAGCATGTAACAATGAGCAGAGAACTAAAAGCTAGACTCTGTCCTCATTGTGCATCTGCCGACGACGGTCTTTACCCGGCCGATGTCGCCGACGTCGGTCGCCATCCTGTTATCCGTTTTCAGTTACCATTCAGTTCTCGATCAGTTTTTCGAAACGGTTATCGAACCGTCTCTCGAAACCGTCCCGGGGCCTTCCTTCAATCTCCCCTCTCCGATCAATAATCTGACCCCCATTTTCCGACATCTACAGGCTCTCCAGCGTTCGAACTCCAGCATCCATCAACTCCAGCGTTCGTTCTTCCAGCACTGCACAAGAACTTCGACTATCGCTTTCATCATGGCGTCTGACAGGTAAGTATCTTCTGTGTTTGTTTTCATTTTCTTTCTTATTATTTATTCCCTATTTCTGCCATCCTGAAACTTCAAACCCCCAGACTCGACCAAAAACCCCGTCCCGACTCTGTCTAAAATCTTGTCCCAACCCTGTCAAGACCTTCTGCAACTTTTCCAGACCTCTGTTCAGAACCTGCCCCTACCGACGCCGGTCACTACCCCGACCGACGACGGCACCTTAACCGACGTCGGCACCTTCCCAGACCGACGCCGGCACCACAGAGACCGACGCCGGCGACTGTGCAGAACAGTGCCGCTTATCAGGTACGCATTTTATTTTTTGTCATTTATTTCTGTCATTTCATCTTTTATTATCTACTTTCGTCCAATATTCTACTTTTTTTTATCAGTGGGTTGATATCCTTTTAGGGAGTCTTCGTACTTCCGGGATCGGGCGTTCGCCTGACAACCCACCATATCTTTGACTAACATCTTTCCGTGTTTTTAGTCTCTTTTTCGCAGGTGTCATTCCTCCACATCCAAAGAGGAGAATCTTCCAACGTCTGATTTCGGTGCGCTCAACTTTATCAGGTACTTCTAGCCTTAACCTTTTATTTCAGTTTCTTATTTCTTCTTTGAATGTAGAAAGCAATTTTGCATAGAAACATTCTGGCACGCCCGGTGGGACTCTAGGTCCTCCTTGGGTTCTTTCTTTCTTTCGTTCATTTAGGCGCATTAGGCTTCTTCCTTTTCGCCTCCTTTCGTCTCTTCTTAAACGACATCATAAGCAGAACTAAAACGAACATTTCTTTTTTGCACTTTTAGACTAGCTAAACTCATATTCTTCGACTCTTTCTCCATTCGTCTTCATACGAACAAACATTTCGACTTGGACATTAAAACACTTTGCATTCATTTCTGTTTGCCTGCATCTCTTAGACCACACATAGTAATTAAATCGCATATTGAATTAATCTAGATCACTTCATGTTACACGACCAAACCACCTGCACAAAACAAATATTTTAACTTACCTGAGACAAGGCCCGACTGGGATTTCATCCCCCAGCGGATACCTTACCCGTCCCGGTGACCTTACTTGGATTTCATCACCAAGGGGGAAGCCCACTCCGTTCTCTGGCGGAGTATAATCTCTAGGCGAGGTATATCTTGGCTAAGCGAAACCAGCTAACCACTGGAATCGTGAAGTGAGGGGAGCTTGCTCCTTAGCACCAGGCCACGTACCAGACCCTAACACAGACTTCTTGAGCACCATAACAAAACCCGAAACCTTCTATAGACTGCTTCTTCTAAGACCTGACTCACAAAGCCAATCTTCCTCTACACATATTCTAAGGCATAAGCCACTGTAATCCTAATAATTTACTTCTAGGGTTTTAGGATCTGCTTGTGTCTTCATCTTTTTGGTTCTTATCTGCTTGTTTAAGCTTGTGAGGACGTTCTTCCTTACCTTGAATGGTTCTGACTCGTAGCCAAGCCAAGGCTCTAGTCGATCACGCGAGGCATCATCCTCTTCCATCTACCCCGCCTACAACCAACCCTATAATGGAGTTCAATTCAGAAACTGAAAGAACTCCTACCAGACCATCTCCGACCCAAACGCCTATTATCCCAGAAGGGGACCAAGATTTTGCACGATTCTTGGACCTCAATACCGCAGCCTTGCAATACTATCTCACGAATAGCCGAACGCGAGACTCTTCGGGCAATCCAATCTATGGAATGCCGACTTCTCTCCTCGAAACTGCGGCCGTATCAACGGCGTCCGTAGTCCAACCCTTAGATACCCAGGCTGTTACCTCAAACAATGACCCACCTCTTATCAACCATCCAAGCGTGGCCTCTCCTTCCATCGTTGGGCCCACTTTCACCGGGGTTTCGGCCCCCAATCAATCTCAATCCACTCAACCACTTTCTACCCCCTTTCAAAATTTGGTCGTCTCCATTCCGCCTACCCTTACTCCTATCAACACTAGGGTGGCCACCCATCCATTGGCTCATGTTACCTCTAGTCAACCTCCCATGACCACATCAAACCTAGCCATGTCTTCTATCCAACCATCTTTAGTCACTTCTTCTGTCCCTACGACTAGTCATCCGTACGTTGCGCCTTTATTGGTACAACCGACTACGTCGTATACCTCTTCCAGCCTCTTTCAAGCGCCTTACAATCTAGGAGGCACTCCACCCGCCAATCCGTCAGTAGATATTATCAAGATGCTGATGGATAAAATGTCCAATCTAGAAACCTCCGTTACCGGCTCGCGCAACACTCTCTCGTACGAACAAATCTGCAACGAGCCCATCCATCCTTCCGTCCCCATCAGACCATATCCCAGCCAGTGGGAACTTCTTAAGTTTTCTCGTTTCCAGAGCAAGGAAGACCCGCAACAACATTTACGGGCATTCAGACATGCCTGCTACCTCATCGCCCACGACGATGCGTTACTCTTACGCACGTTTCCCATGTCTCTCTCGGGTGCTGCACTTGACTGGTACAGCTCTCTTCCCAGCCATTCCATCCTCACGTTCACTCAGCTGGCCCAACTCTTCCTCGATCATTTCTCCATCAATATCACCAAGAAGGTCTCCATCACAGACCTCTATTCTATCCGCCAGTTTGAGGATGAATCCATTGCTGATTTCGTCGCTCGGTGGAGGGGCCTTATCAATCAACTTTCATTTTCCTTACCCCAGCCTGAGCTTATTGAACTTTTCTCTCAAGCCTGTGCTAAACATATTTCTTCTACCTTGAGGGTTCAAACCTTCCGCACTTTTGACGAAGCCTTCACGATGGCTCGTAAACTTGAGTTACGTGCCGTTGAGGAGAATAAAGTCAAGTTGCGGAGTAAGAATCTCAACTCCAAAACCAGTGACCCCTCTTCTAAGCCTTCCTCATCCAATTCTAAATCTAAAACTTCAGCAAATGCTGTGGTTGTTAGATCTTCTTCCTCTTCGCCTTCAACTAATCAATCTGAACCATCCACGTCGATGAGCGCCACTCGCCAATTTCAGCAGAGATACATACAGCGACAGTTTACTCCACTTGGAGAATCATACGCGTCTGTGCTGGAAAAACTCGTCAAACAAGGGGCCATCAATCTCCCTCAGATCTGACCTCCACCACAATTTGATCCCTCACGCGCCATCCTTGCGTGGTATAGGGAGAATGACTTCTGTAACTACCACCGTGTTAAAGGTCATGACACGGGTAACTGTAAAACTCTTAAAAACATAGTCCAAGACATGTTGGAAAAGGGTGACCTCATCCTCGACAATCCTAACGCCCCTCCTAATCAGGGTATCGATATTTTCAAACAATCATTTCCCAATCATCCACCAACCCAAAACAACGTCCAGACCTTGACTGACAATACCCATGAACATAATATTCGAACAGTCAATACGGTCTCCCCCCTCATTTCTAACCAACCCCAAGAGGTGAGTTCATCCATCAGTCCATCACATGTGGACGAACCTCTTTCTCCGGCTAGTTCTCCCTCAACTTCTCTCATTTTGGAGGACGCCTCGACCTTACCAGCACCGCCAGTTTCACCATCTTCCTTCTTGCTGCCCATGGAGGACCCAACCTTTCCTACTCCTCGACCACAATTGGAGGGCACTATCATCCCTGCCCTTTACCCGCTTGAGGAGCTTCATTCTCTAGTTTCTTCTCCACCCAGGGAAGAACCTATCTCTCCTTCGTCTCCAACCAAACATGAACCTGTCACAACTTCACCTTGCTTTGGACCCGAGACTACTACATTCGTCTCACCTTCAGTCCCACAACCATTGGCATCTTCTCAAGAGCCCAAATTTCATCCCGCATCTTCTCAGCCATTTTCCCGACTAGTGGAGAGACTCGAACTTCTCCCTTCTAGGAAAGTGGAACATCAGGGATTGTGGGACCGTCTCATAGCTCTTCAACAAGCCCGGGCCCTCTCATCTCATGCTGCTAATCCTCCCATGGCGGAACCTCCTAAGACTATTAACAAAAATCAAATTTCTGCCTCCAAACCGTCTACATCTTCATCAACTTCATCAAAACCAAAACCCTCATCTACTCCGCCTAAACCTATCAAATCGCTTGGCGTTCGCCCCGTCTCCAACCTCACTCATCCACAAGTGAAGGTGGACTTAACCCAGACTTCAACTAATAGTAATCTTCAACCTAAATCTCAAAAGACTGCCAAACCACAGAGGCGAACGCCTCCTCTTCCTTCGCCATTGCCCTCCATTTTGGGCCCGCATCTTTCAACCCTAACCAGAGTCCTTCCCACTCCAACCTTTAATCAAAACCGATTGCCTCCTTTACTTCCTTTACCTACCGCTAGCCTACCCTCTCCCAAAAGGGCGATACCTCTCACGAAGAGTGTACCGTCTCAACCTGTCATCACACCATCAACCCGGAAGGTGGTACGAAAATCCCCTCCAACTTCGCCCAAGCAAAAGTCACTGACATTGCATACATCGATGAGCACGGATCCTTTAGTGGGTTCATACTCTTTAATCTTGCAACGACTTTTGCAAACTTCTAGCATAACTCTTCCACCCATCAAGCCCTTTCAACCTCTCGGGTCTAAACCTTCCTGGTTCGACGACACGAAGATTTGTTTATATCATCGTACACCAGGACATGACACTGAGACTTGCTGTGCCCTCAAGGCTGTCATTCGCTGTTATCTGGAGAAAGACACTCTTCTCTTTGAGGACACTTTCGACCGCCCCCTGACTCCTTCTCATAAACCTTCCACCTCTTCAAATCCATCCACATATCATCAACCAGTTACAACCCCTTCATCATCTTCACCTCCCATCTTTGAAATCAATGCCATTCACATCACCACTAGGTCACAAAAGGACAAGGCGAAAGAAAAAGCTGCCATTCCTTGGACCTACCCTTTTGTCAATCCACCTCAACCACCTAAGCCTAAGATTTCTATCCTTGGCGCGCCTCAACCCTCCTCTTCTTCTTCTTCTTCCGGACCAATCCACGACTCCATGTTGAAACAGCTTCACCAGACGCCTGTGAAGATGTCCCTCTATGATCTCGTCCAAACCTCACCCCAACATCGTCAGGCCCTCATCCAAGCCCTGTAGGCAGCGGAGGTCCAACCTGAGGACCCCCAACCACTTGCTGCCCTTGTCCACTCCTTAGCCCCTATCGCCTCCATTACATTCAGCGATTCTGAGATTCCCACATCCAACACAGAAGATCAGGACGCCGCCCTCTTCATCACTGCCTACATCGATCGGACACGCATTAAACGCGTTATGATCGACGGGGGCGCTAGCATCAACATCATCTC
Source organism: Torreya grandis (assembly GCA_037957365.1). Lineage (NCBI taxonomy): Eukaryota > Viridiplantae > Streptophyta > Pinopsida > Cupressales > Taxaceae > Torreya > Torreya grandis. Next base: position 3,378,001 of record JARHVA010001456.1, read on the forward strand.
CACCCATGCCTTTGATTAGTTGGCCCTTCCCAAGAATTGCGTCTCCAAAACTGACGCGATCTTGCGCTCTTTCAATGACACTACTGCCACGACCATTGGCACAGTCATCCTTCATATCCGCGTTGGTCCACGCACAGTCTCGGAGCTCTTCTATATCATCGAAGGAGAGTTTCAATACAACATCTTGTTGGGTCGACCTTGGATCCGCGCTATGTCCTGTGTCCCCTCCACCCTGCACCGTTGTGTGAAGTTTGAGCATGACGGACAAGTCCACACCATTCCTGCTGACCCTTCGCCCTTTAAAACATGCAACACCACCTACCATCCAAACGATGTCCTCATTCCTATCAAGCCGTTAACCCCGGCACTGCCTCTATCTGCGAAAGCTTCGACCAGTTCGCAACAGGCGGTCGCCCTTACACCTCCCCTTCAAGCGACAACCACAGACCCCATGGAAGACGTCTTCCAAAGACTTTCATTGGGAGAATATCGCTTGCTGGCTTTAGACATGTTCCAAACTCCACAAGAGTATGGACGCCTTCATCACAGTCCCACCTACGACCATCGGATAGAGATGATCATACCTTATGGTCCCCCTCACCTCCGCACCAACCTCGTCTATGGAGGGCTTAATCAAGCTCCTACTGACGGTAATCCTCTTTCTTCACCTCAACATTTCACATCAGATTTCTCGTTTCTTGGCAACCCCACCTTTGCACACACTTACCTTTACAGGTGTGCATGGAAGGGTTTTGGTTTCGGACGCTATGAGCAGGGCTCCCATCAGCCTATCCAACCGCTCAATGATGACGACGCTAAGAAACAGTATGGTCTGGGATATCACGACTCCACTCAAGACCCTGTAGACCTTTATCCTGAACCAATCCTTGACCAATCTCCTCCACACTCGCCTATTTCACCACCTTCACCTATGGAGTCAGTGGTTTCCATTCCTCCTAGTTTTTTTTTTCCATAAACACCATCCACCTAGACCCCTTGACTTATCAGCTCAATGGGGTGTCCAAATCTCTCCCTCTCATTCTTCCCAGCATGATCGAAGATGAGTCGGCAACCATCCACACTGTTCATTGTGTTGACGATGATGCCATTCTTTCTTACATGGGTGCTGACGATTTTTTTATCCAGCGCTCCCTCCCTTCTGAGACCCAAGTTATGTTAAATGAATCAACCATTGACATCAACCTTCCTTCTTCTGATGTTCCTCATGTCTTAAAGATTGGCCAATCTTTAGATGCTCAGGAGCAGCTTGACTATACCCATTTCCTCTCCGACCATAGCAAGGCCTTTGCCTGGACTTACAGTGATATGCCTGGCATCGACCCCACCATCGTTACCCATAACATTGTCACCAAACCAGAGGCTAAGCCTGTCAGGCAAAAGCTTCGAAAGATGCATCCTCGCGTTGCCCTCTTTGTTAAAGAGGAGCTTCAGCGCCTCCTTTCTGTCTCCTTCATCCAGCCCATCGACTATCCACAGTGGGTCTCTAACATCGTCCCAGTCACCAAAGCAACTGGGGGGATTCGGATCTGCACAGACTATTGCGACCTCAACCTAGCCTGTCCCAAAGACGACTTTCCTCTTCTTAACATCGACCAGCTTGTTGATCTTACGGTCGGCCATGAGATGTTATCTCTTATGGATGGGTTTTCAGGATACAATCAAATCCTGATCGCTCCGGAAGATCAGCACAAGACTACTTTCATCACCCCATGGGGGACTTTTTGCTATCGAGTCATGCCTTTCGGCTTGAAGAACGCAGGCGCCACTTATCAGCGCGCCATGACCTACATTTTCCACGATCTCCTCCACAAAATCATGGAGGACTATGTGGATGACCTTCTCGGCAAATCCAAGCTTCGTCGTGACCATCTGACCATTCTCAACATCATCTTTTCTCGTCTTCTTCAGTACCATGTCCGTCTTAACCCCAAGAAATGTGTCTTTGGGGTCCTCTCTGGCAAGCTTCTCGGCTTCATTGTTTCCTTCCATGGCATCGAGATAGATCCCGCCAAGATTCACGCTATTCTCGAAATGCCTCCCCCGACCAATCTCAAGCAGCTTCACAATTTCCAAGGCAAGCTCCAGTCCATTCGTCGCTTCATCTCGCAGCTTTCTGACCGCTGCCAACCTTTTCATCATCTCCTTAAGAAGGACGTCATTTTTACATGGGATAAGGACTGTCAAGAGGCTTTTGAAGCCTTAAAACGCTATCTGGTCTCTCCACCAGTCCTCATTCCACCTAAAGACGACCAACCCTTCTACCTTTATATCTCAGCCACTCACCATTCGTTAGGTGCCATGATCGCGCACCGAGACGAGCATCACCGTGAGCAAGCTGTTTATTACATCAGCCGAACACTGGTCGACTATGAAACTCGGTATACCCATATCGAGAAACTCTGTTTGGCGTTAGTCTTTGCTGCTACTAAGCTTCGCCACTATCTTCTTAGTCACAAAACCTTTGTCATCACCCACACCGACCCTCTCAAGTATATGCACTCCAAGCCATATCAGAATCAACGTATGGCTCGGTGGCTCATGCTGCTTGCTGAGTTCGATCTTGAATTCATCCAGTAGAAATCTATCAAGGGGCAAACCATCACTGATCAACTAGCAGATGCCCCTCTTTCTGACAATCAACCTTCGCAGTGTAAATTCCCTGATGAGTCTATCGCTGCGCTTTCCTCCGATAACACCACCTATCAGATGACTATGTTCTTTGACGGTTCCAAATGTCAACTAGGTGGGGGTGCTGGGGTCATTCTCATTCCATTCGAAGGAGAGCCCATGCCTCTGTCTTTTAAACTCGACTTTGATTGTACCAATAATATGGCCGAATACGAGGCCTTAATTTTGGGACTTCAGACTGCCCTCTCTCTCAGCATCAAATCCATCAACATCTTCGGCGACTCGCAGCTCGTCGTCAATCAGGTCAACGGTTCATACCTCTGTAAAAATGAAATTTTGCAAAGGTACAAAAACCGTGCTGACATTTTCCTTGCATCTTTCGACCATTTCCTCCTGCAGACTGTTCCTCGATCCATGAATAAGTTTGCTGACACTATGGCTTCTCTCGCTTCCCATATCCCATCTTCCTCATCTGCATCCAGACTTTTTGTCACGGTGCGTCGTGTGCCGTTGCCTTCATATATCTCTCCTCACATTCATCATGTCAACAGTATAGACCCAAGCCCACAAGATGCTTGGTATAAGCAACTTGTGGACTTCTTATCTCTCTCTATCATTCCTCCCAACCTCTCTAGTAATGCACGACGAGCTTTTATCAAGCGTACTGCTCGCTATACCATGCTAGGGGGTCTTCTCTATAAGCGAGGCTTCGACGGCCTCCTTCTTCGCTGTCTCACCTCCACTGAAGCATCTCAAGCCATTCAACAAGTCCACGACGGGATTTGTGGCGGACATTTCAGTGGAAATTCGATTGCCAAGCGCATCCTTCGTTTGGGCTATTATTGGCCTACCCTTCATCAAGACTGTAGCGATTATGTTCGGTGTTGCATCAAGTGTCAGCAGCACTCTAACTTGCTTCATCTCCCCAGTCACGCCTTACAAATTGCTCAGGATTTCTGGCTTTTTTCTCAATGGGGTTTAGATCTCATCGGTGAGATTAATCTTCATTCATCTCTTCGTCATCAATCCATCATCACAGCCACTGAATATTTCACCAAGTGGGTGGAAGCCATTCCTCTCGTTTCCACAAAAGCTGACAAGATCGTCGACTTCATCAACACCCACATCATCTGTCATTTCGGTGTCCCTCATAAAATCATCACCGATAACGGCAAGTCCTTTAAAAACAAAACTGTCCAAAAGCTATGCGACTCCTTCGGCATCAAACTCAGTTTCTCTTCGCCTTACTACCCACAAGCAAATGGGCAGGCCGAGGCTTCCAACAAAATTATCACCAAAATTCTCATGAAAGTGGTCAGTGACACAGGCAGGGATTGGCACATTCACATTCCCTTCGCTTTGTGGGCTTACCGCACTAGCATCCGAACCTCTACGGGTGCTACTCCTTTTTCTCTCGTGTACGGAATAGAGGCTGTCTTACCTCTCGAAGTACAGATCCCGTCTCTCCGCATTTCTCTACATGATATCCTTTCCAACGATGACTTTCGTCAAGATCGCTTAGCTCAACTTGAGTTACTTGACGAACGCCGTCTTGCTGCCCTTAATCATCTCCATGTTTATCAACGTCGCATCAAACACACCTATGACAAAAATCTGCGAGAACGAGATTTCAACATCGGAGACCTCATCCTCAAAGAGAATCAACACGTGATCAATATGGAGCACAGTAAACGAGGCAAGTTTGCTCCTAATTGGCTCGGACCTTTTATTATCACGCACAAGTATGGATCAGGGACTTATCGTCTGTCTTCTCTTGATGGACGCCCAGAACCTGAGCCTCTTAATGCGTTGCATCTGCGACCGTTCTATTGCTAGTCGAGTACTCGTCCACTTGACACTTAACTTGAGCTCATCCCTTGAGCAATCCTCGTCCTCTTAATCCTACTTCCTTTCAACCCTATTTCTCTTAACAATTCCTATAACCCTTTTATGCGGTATGGATGCTTTGTCCTCATAAAAGGGAGTCTTTGACCTTCTATAATCTTGTCCATGACTCACATTTCTGTCAAAACAAATCAAGATGTCAAAACATATCCATGGTCACTATATCTATATCAAAATCAAACAAGCAGACTGCTCCCTCGAAGGACAGCTGTACTATCATTGCTGTAATTAATAGACTGCTCCCTCGAAGGACAGCTATTCAAAAGCCTTTATATTAAACAAAAATATAGACCACTCCCTTGAAGGATGGCTATCAAACAGCATTATTTTAGAAGCTTCCCACATTGATCAGCTTCACAACCTGACCACTACATCAAAAGACATCTCTACGTAGGCTTCCCGCATTGATCAGTCTGCGCCAAAAAAATAAAATAAAAATAAAAATAAAAATAAATTTTGAACGAGTCATGGACTTGGCTTGTAGTTGTCTCAGGGTCTCCTATAAAAAGGGGCATCGTTATCTTTGCTCTTAAAACGGGTTACCCTTCTTCCTCCTCCTATCACCTGCTCAAGGGACTTCGAGCTCACTTTAATGTCTAAGTGATTCGATTGCCACTCTAACATAACTACAGTCAACGACGTCACGCATGAATGGGGCTCTTGGTTCTCATAACCCCTATCTATGCTATCTTTTTGGTCCTTGTCAATGAAAGAGCAATATGCTTTTCACTTCTTCTACACTTTGGTCACATTTACCTTCATCACTTGTCAATCGACTCAACTCAACTCTCTTTTCAAACCATCAACCTGACCTAGCCTATTCACCCTAGTTTCTATGGACACCAATACACATGAAAACTATTGACCCGCCACAATTTATGTTCAGCATAAACCAATACTTGCTGAAGCATAAATAGACCTCAATTCATTTTTAGCATACATCCATCACGAATATGGAATATTGCTAGGGATGAAAAACTCTTCAACCAATGTTGCAGAATACACCATTTGGAAAAGACTGCAACATCTTTTTTTTCCTCATCATTTCATCCAATCATCGACCAATCTATCAACCATTTTAACCACCTGTCTACCACTCCGACGCTTGGTCTGAACTACATTGGTCTGAGGCCCTATCACAAGGGCTATGTAGGCATCACTCAGTTGACATGGGGTCTTCTGAGGTTAGCTCGACCATTCTCGTTTGTTCGTCTCTCTGATGGACAAACTTTCTTTCCTTCTTTTAATCATAATCCTGTCCTTGACCATGACCCATTTTATCCCTTTGACCTTCCCTCCCTTTTAGAGAGAACTACATTGGCCTGAGGCCCTATCACCAGGGCTATGTAGGCAGCACTCAGTTGACATGGGGTCTTCTGGGGTTAGCTCGGCCACATCCTTTCGTCCATTCCTCCCCTCGACCACCAACCATTGGAGATCATGCCTATCTCCGCTGACCTCGACTACTTCCAAGACATTGTTGCCTTGGTTGTTTTTGCATGTATGCTACCTCATGACTGGTTAGCAAAATTGTGCGCAGACCTTTTTTGGACCCTCACAAGTATAGGATCGCAAACCGGTTGATCCGCACTACTTGTGGCTTTTTCGTGTTTTTAGGAGCACTTCTTGAGCCCGGGATACCTAGAACACGACGACCATTTGGAGCTTCAGCTTAGATTGAGTGACCCGATCAGCAGACGACTAAATGCTGGGGCCCGGTTACTTCGATTTTGGCACTCCTCGACCCTTGACCTGCGACACTTTTGACCTGACCATCTCGTGCAGTGGTATGCGTGCAATCACGACTTTTGCAGCGTTCACCCTCACCCCCTTTTTCATCCACTCTTTGTCAAATCAGCACCCGATTCTCGGTTCCCTTCCCTCGACTCCTGCTTTGAGGGGGAATACCTTATCCTTAATCGGAGCAACCTATCCGTTTCCTATTTTTGTCTTGCAGTTCATTCGAACAACCAACAAGACGAAATCAACCTTATCCCTCACCTGGGGCACTTACTCCTATTTTTGTCTTGCAGTTCGTCAGAACAACCAACAAGACAAAAAGGGACAAATGTAGACACCGAAATCGTGTCGACTCCCCTGGTCACTCCCCGTCTTATTCTTCTTCGCCTATTTAACCCTTGACGATCACTTGTTCTACCAACCTTGACCCTGGTAGCATGTAATAATGAGCAGAGAACTAAAAGCTAGACTCTGTCCTCATTGTGCATCTGCCGACGACGGTCTTTACCCGGCCGATGTCGCCGACGTCGGTCACTTATCGGTCGACGTCGACAATCCTGCCGACGTCGGTCGCCATCCCGTTATCCGTTTTCAGTTACCATTCGGTTCCCGATCGGTTTTTCGAAACGGTTATCGAACCGTCTCTCGAAACCGTCCCGGGGCCTTCCTTCAATCTCCCCTCCCCGATCAATAATCTGACCCCCATTTTTTCGACATCTACAGGCTCTCCAGCGTTCGAACTCCAGCATCCATCAACTCCAGCGTTCGTTCTTCCAGCACTGCACAAGAACTTCGACTATCGCTTTCATCATGGCGTCTGACAGGTAAGTATCTTCTGTGTTTGTTTTCATTTTCTTTCTTATTATTTATTCCCTATTTTTGCCATCCTGAAACTTCAAACCCCCAGACTCGACCAAAAACCCCGTCCCGACTCTGTCTAAAATCTTGTCTCGACCCTGTCAAGACCTTCTGCAACTTTCCCAGACCTCTGTTCAGACCCTGCCCCTACCGACGCCGGTCACTACCCCGACCGACGACGGCACCTTAACCGACGTCGGCACCTTCCCAGACCGACGCCGGCACCACAGAGACCGACGCCGGCGACTGTGCAGAACAGTGCCGCTTATCAGGTACGCATTTTATTTTTTGTCATTTATTTCTGTCATTTCATCTTTTATTATCTACTTTCATCTAATATTCTACTTTTTTTTATCAGTGGGTTGATATCTTTTTAGGGAGTCTTCGTACTTCCAGGATCGGGCGTTCGCCTGACAACCCACCATATCTTTGACTAACATCTTTTCGTGTTTTAGTCTCTTTTTCGCAGGTGTCATTCCTCCACAGCCAAAGAGGAGAATCTTCCAACGTCTGATTTCGGTGCGCTCAACTTTATCAGGTACTTCTAGCCTTAACCTTTTATTTCAGTTTCTTATTTCTTCTTTGAATGTAGAAAGCAATTTTGCATAGAAACAAAGCTACCAAATGGCATGACCACATATATCGGGTAGAAATATTAACCAATAACATTCAACTAGCTAGATCTATATCAATTGTATGAGGTAAAGGTGGACTTTTCAAAACAATCAAAATGAATAGAAAACTTCCAAATGGTAAAATCTTAGAGGCTCAAATCAAGACGATAGTTCATGATAAAGGTCTGGGCTAAGGACTCCAATAAGGACTGATAGTTCATATTTTATCCATCTTCAATAATGAATGAGAAGGTGACACATGTATAAATTAGAGCCAAGTAAGTGACTTAGTCACTTTTAACCCCCATGAATTCCTAGTTGGATTTGATGTGGCATGCTATGTGTCGATATGTGGTAATATTTGGCTTAAGATTTAAAATTGATAGCTCCTTCATGGATAGACAAGAATTAGAAGCACAGAAGAAGGCCTATCAGAAATTCTAGAGCATATTTTTGGATGTAGATCATTTTTTGTGTTTAACACAAATGGATCATCTCAATACCATCATTGCAAGAGCAGGGTCTTTAATGACATGTATGAGAGGAAAGGCAACTATGTAAGAGGTTATGGTTGTGCAAGCAAGTGTTTAATGGCATATATAGATAGTTACACATGAGGACAAAGTTTTGTAGGCCTCCACCATAAAATTTCACCTTCCAGATCATGTAAAAAGGTATCTCTAGTCAAGAAATCAAAGGAAATGTTAAAAATCTTCATCACTCCTTGTAGAGGCATTTATAGCAATGATTTTTATTACAAATAGATGAAGATTTCAAGTGTGTCAAGGAATATTTTCTATCTGGGAGTATCTTGGCTAAATTTGGAGGGCTGCTTTGTAATTTTACAAATTGTAACCCAGAGTCCAAAATTAGAACAATGTGCATAATGTATAAATAGAGGGATTTTCCTCTATTGTCAAGGTTGTTATTGGTCTTTATTTTTCCTACGTATAGGCTCTTCCAAATTTTGGGATCACTATTGTGTGTTTATTTTGCCTATGTTGCTAAGGTGGTTATAGTTTTAAAGCCATTAAAAATATTTAAGATCATGTTTATATGTCTCCCCTACCTAAAATAGATAAAATCCACCATGCTTGTCCCCATGACAGCATTTTGAAACAATGATGTGTGTAAATTTTTCTTATAAAGTTAATAAAATATATTTGTGGTTCTTACTATTTCCTTTTTATGAAGTGCGGTGATGTGTTTTACAAATTTTTTTGATTGGACATCTTTTTCTATGCTCATTACTAGTTGTCATCTTGGACATAGATCTAGATTATAAATCCCTTTTTGCATTATGTCTGGAAATATGTTACTGAATAACTTGTGAGGGCACCCTAGTTTTATGGATTCATTAGGAATAAATATATGAGATTCTAGTCTCAGTATATGTTTTAGGGTCTTAGAATCATTTGGGTATTTGCATTTCATTAGCACCATTAAGTGAAAATTACTCTTGATACTTTCCACTAGCTTGTATTTTAGTTTTTTGCATCTTTGTAATAGGTGATATCTTGAATGTTTAAATAATCCTTTTTATTTGAAAACTACTAGCACACCACCCTCTTTTCATAACTAACAAATATTCCTACCCTATCCTAACCTACAAATAATACACACTTGTTGGATATAATAAGTGTTATTTGCTTGCAAATGCATAAATATTGCATACGTAGAATGTGTTTGCATTTTATGCTTTAAAGATCTAGTACTATAGTTTTCCATTTAGTCTATGTTGTTGAAGATTATTTCAAATGAATATTGAAATCAATTTTACATCCATCTTTAGGAGCTTATATGTGATCCAAAGAATTTATTTATTTTGTGTGACAACCCTTCCTAGGTGTATTGAACAAGTTTGGTTATGCCTTGGTCACATTCATGTTCCCTTGTGCCAATAATCTCCATGGAGGTTGAATTGTAAAATCTCTCCATATGAGTAAGCTACCCCATAGGTCTTCTCAACTTGGTTTAGGTAGAGCCAAAAGAAGAAGGGAGTTGACCATACCCTCTATCGATGCCTCTCAGTAATTTTCTCTATTTAGTCCATTCTAGAGGCCAAGCCCTCCCCAACTATAATGACATACTAGTAGGTTTTTCATCTTTATTTTCTATTTCTACTCAAGTGTGAAAGACCGAGTGAAAGAGGTGTACAAATAGGAACCAATAGGTTTTTTTTAAGTAATTTACATCTATCCACGACTCCACCCTTTTTAATTTTTTTAAGTCTATGTAGTTGGAAGTCAGCATGTATGTCAATTTTATTTTAAGCCATTTATATATAAATGAGTGTTTAGGTTCAAATATTACAAGAAGTAAGGTGCATGCATCTTATATTTGAATCACATCAAGGTGCCTCCTACACATTGAAAGTACGAGGTGGTCCCATATGATGTACGTTACCTTACAAAGCATAACGAAGATACTACTTGGTATTATGGACCTTAAAAGCTATATTACTATTATTATTATAAAATGCTTTTTACACACATACTTGAGTCATTTCTATTCTATAAATTAATGAAATAAAATACTATCAAGATAATAAAATTAACAATAAGCAAAGATTTTAAACAATAACTAGTATTGATTTATATTGAATAATCAAATAATTATAAAACATACATAAATAAGCCTCAACTCAATATTGGTGTTGACATGCAAAATTCAAAACTCTAAAAATAATAAACTCAACCTACTATTTTTAATAGCTGTTATTTTTAATAAGTTTTGCATGCAACCACATGCAGCTATAAAAATCTCTAAAATTAAAATAAACTCTAAATTTAACTTATCAGATGAATTTCAATTGAAGTTCAACTTTGGTTACAAAAATAGACAAATTTTAAATTTAGAAAAAAATCCAAAAATGATTTTAAACGTCAATTTCAGACCCTCATACTGTCACGTATAACCTCCAAAAAATATCTAAAATGTCCCATAACTGTAATTTCAGGTTATGTAGGCATCAAAATTTTGAGCTGGTCATTTTGACGTGAAGATGGACTCAAACAGAGCTATGTATCAAAAGTTATGGCCTCTAGAAGTTTGATCTCTTTTTCTATATTATAAGTTTATTTATCAATATTTTTTCTAATCTAAGGGGTCATAGTCGAGCCCATAAATATACAATACAAACATATAATTTTTTTTACTTACAATCTTTCTTTAACATTCTCTCTTGAATTTACTTGTTTCGACATCCAAGTCTCTGAAATAGAATTTTTGTAAAAACTTAATTAATAAATGTTAGGTTTGGAGTTATATGTTGATAGTGCTAGTCCTTACCTTTCTAATTTATCTAAACCCTCAAAGTGTGCATAGAAATTATGAATCTAAACAAAAAAACTCATAATTCTAATAATGTCAATGTTATTTTGTATTTTTATAATTAAGGGAATCGAGGTTTAGCTCCATGAATTCTTTATTCAGTTCTAATTTTTAAATTTCAATCCCACTTAAGACCACCCAATTGAATATATAAATACAAGAATAAATCTAATAATATCAATCAATCATATAAGATTTCAAATGATTCTAATCAAGCAAAATCACTTGGGTTTTTTGAGGAAGTGATATGAGACCCTAGGAAACTAGAAATGAAAAGAGTGTTTTAGATCAGTTGGGGGAAGCTAGAAAAGTTGATGCATTATGAGGTTATAACTAACACACATATGTTTTGTATACAAGTTGATATTAATTTTTGTGTGATGATGAGAAGATGTCTTACCTTACATATTCATTATGTACTGTACTAAATACCTATCATAACTTCCTTACCTTGTGTTTACTATCTTCTTATCCATAACTTGCACTATCTTTTCTTTCTTCTTCTTTGACGCCTATTACTACCAATTTACTTCTTTATATTCTTCACCTTCACTATATTCTCCATGGAAATCATATAAATCTAAAATATTAAATACTAGGGAGATATCAAAATTTGATGGTAAACTCACTTCATAAATATTATCATTAATTTTATTCATAATTCAACATGGTTCAATTTTCTTATACTTCAACTTGTTATATGTGCCTTTTGGAAATCTCTCTTTCCTTAAGTAAACCATCACTAAATATCTTTCAAATATTTTTGACCTTCTTCTGACATCTCCTGCTACTTTATACTTTTCATTACTTTTCTACAATTTTATTTTTACTTCTTCTTGTAACTATTGTATATGTTCTACAAATGCTTCTGCATCATCAATAACTCATTATGAAATTGGTAACTATAGCGAATCTAAAATACTCAGAGGATTTTTACCATAAATAATTTGAGATACTAATTTTCTTATTGATCTATTCACTGAACTATTATATGCAAATTCAGCTTGTGGTAAAGTCAAGTTCCATTGCTTTGGCTTCTCTCCAACTTTACATCTCAATAAATTTCACAAGCTCCTATTTAAAAATTCTATTTATTTATCTATTTGGTGGTGATATTCACTAATAAATTATAGCTTATTCCTCATCTCCCTCCATAAATTCCTCCAAAAGTGACTTAGAAATTTTGTGTCCCTATTTGTAATGTTTTTTAGAACACTATGTAATCTCACAATATCCTTAAAAAGTAGTTATGCAACTCTAGTGGCATCATTAGTTTTTTACATTCAATAAGATGAAATATTTTATAAAACCTATCTTCAATAACAAAAATTGAATAATTACCACTCTATGTGTTTTGTGATCCCAACACAAAATCTATACTCAATTATGTCCATGGTCCTCTTGGAACAGGTAATGACATGTACAACCCTGTATTTTGTTCATGTTCTTTTTCCACTTTGCATATATGAAAACTTGAAACAACTATTAAGATAGATCTATTCATTGTTGGACAAAAATACTTTTCCTCCACCAAAGCTATTGTCTTTGTGTTACCAAAATGTCCAGCCAAACCTACACTATGCAATTCTCTTACAATATTGTCTCTTAGAGACCCAATTGGAATACATATAATTATTTCCCTTTGAAGAGATAGTCATCATGAATAATATACTCATAAACATTAATTATATCACCTATAAATGTATTTTTAAATTTCTCAACAATCTTATCAAAACATGGACCAGTGCCATATACTTCTTTAATAAATTCAATCTAACTACTTCACTCACCATAGTAGTTATCAACCTCACTCGTCTGATCAGAGCATCAACTAAATTATTTTGTTTTTTTGATTAATGCTTCAACGCAAAAATACAACCTCATAATAAATCCACCCACTTTGCTTGCAAATACTATTTAACTTCTTTTGAGTGTTCACATACTTCAAAGACTCATGATCAGTAATTAGGATAAACTCTTTAGGCACTAGGTATTACCTTCAATTTCTTAATACTTGTACAATAGTATCAAATTCAACATCATACATAGAATACATTGCTCTTACCTCATTCAATTTATTATTTAAATATGTTATTGGCTTCCGTTCTTGACACAACACAACACCAATTCCCATAAATAAATCATCACAATTAACCTCAAATACTTTGCTAAAATAGGATTTTCTATAATTTTATTCTTCAACAACTCAAATCTTTCTATTTTTGCCCTTATCTATCTAAATTCCTTTCCTCTTATATAATGTTCTATTAGTGCAAAAAGAGTACTAAATTTTTTAATGAACTTTTTGTAAAAAGTTACTAAATCATGAAAAAAATTTACCTCTATAATGCTCATTAAGATAGTCCACTCGACAATTGCCTTTACTTATTCTTCATCCATTCTTACACCATTTGCTAAAACCACAAATCCCAAAAATACCAAACTATTCTGCATAAACTTGCACTTCTTCAAATTCACATAGAGCTTCTATTTTATTAACAATTATAATACCATTCCCAAATCCTATAAGTACTCCTATTTAGTCTTACCAAATATTAAAATATCATCAAAATAAATCACCACGAACTTACCACTATATTCTTATAGCAATGTGTTCATCAATCTCATAAATTTGTTGGGTGTATTAGATAATATGAATGACATCAAGTCATCCACTCATATAAAATATCTCTAGATTTGAATGTTGTTTTCCATTCATCTCCTTCACAAATCTGAATCTGATAGTATCCAATCCTTAGATCAATCTTTGTAAAATATTTTAATCCTACAAGAACATCCATCATATCATCTAAATGAGGTATAAGAAACCTATACTTGATTATAATTTTATTTATTTCTATGGTATCCACACACATCATCCAAGGTCCATATTTCTTTGAAGTTAACAATGCTTGTGTTGCACATGGAATCATGCTATCACTTAATACAGCCTTCTCACCAATTTAATAACCTTCTTATTTAATTCTACATGTTTTTTTGGACTCATGCTATTACTTATACACCATTCTCACCAATTTAATAACCTGCTTATTTAATTCTACATGTTTTGTTGGACTCATACTATAAGCTGATTGATTTGGTAGATTTGATCTTGAAATGAAATAAATATGATGCTAAATATATCTCTTTGGTGGTATACTATCTGGTAACTCATGAGGTATAAAAACTAAATATTATTTTAACACTTTTTATACTTCTACTAGTACTTTCACCACTTATATGTCTTCTTTCTTCACTACTAATGCATGATAACCTGCCATCTTCATGTCTTTGATAATATTTTTTCTATCAACAATTAATGAACCCAAATCTTATCAAGATAAGAAAAGATCAAAAAATAAAGATTTTAAAATAATAATATGTATTGATTTTTTTTTGAATGATTCAAATAATTATAAACCATGCATAAATAAGCCTCAAATCATAATTGGAGTTGACATGCAAAATTTAGAAATCCTAAAAATAATAAAACTCGATATGCTATTTTTAGTAAGTTTCTCATGCAAGCATGTGTTGCTCTAAAAATCTCAAAAAAATAAACTAAACACTAAAATTAACCTATCTAATGAATATCAACTTATGGTTACAAAAATATATGATTTTTAAAATTAGAAAAATATCAAAAATAATATTAAACTGTAAATTTGAACCTTCATATGGTCATGCATTGCCATTTCAAAATACCTAAAATGTCCATAATCAGATTGGATGGGTTATGGCTGCACTTAATTTTTTGAGATGGTTATTTTGGTGTGAAGATTGGCTCAAACAGAGCTACGATATAAAAGTTATGACCTCAAGAAGTTTGACCTCTTTTTCTGCATCAATAGGTGAATTCTATTTCTTATTTTGTGAATACCCTATGACATTCAAATCAGGTTTTTAAGAAGTTATAATGGGTAAGAAAACACATTGAAAAATGCAAAAATTAATGAATGAAAATCAATGCAGAAAAATGTAGACAATGATAAAATTTATCTATAGAAAAGTTGTCGGATATCATTTAAGAAATATATATTATGGATCATTTTTAATTATGAAATGAAAAATATTATTTACCTTCCAAGAATGTTGAGACTTTCAAGGATAAATGATAGATATGACATAAACTGTAGGTGATGGTAAAGAATGATAGTAGAGATCGTAGGGGAAAATCATTGCTAATAATGAAGAAGTAATTATAGAAAAGTTTTGATAGGTTGAGGAATTTGATTGTCCAATGTTCGAGAAAATGGGGCTAATGTAAGTACATTTTGTTTGATAATAGTAGAAACATAATTCAATTTATTCATCTTATAGAAACTAAAGGTTTTTGATGTCATAATAATATATAATAAAAATATAAAAATATATAATATTAATTATGTATAAGAAAATTAATACTATAATACTAATATAATATATATTTTATATTTATACATAATATTTTTTCTTATGAATATTTGTTCGTAATAATAAATTATAAATTATAATGACCTTTAAAGAGAAATATGTGTATAATTAAATAAAGTGTTCCCATAAAACTGTTAAATACTAAATTTGAGGGTGATTTAAAAGCTATCCTTGTGAGGTGGACACACTCGCCACCACTGATAATAATTGCATCCATTAGTGCCCATAAAAAGGGTTCCAAACCATCTCATAAAGTGTAGTTCTAATTTGCCTATAAAAAAAATCCTAAATCCAAAATTTACCATCATGGTTGAATTATGATTTTTTTGACAAGTGTCAAAAGAAGGGCTATTTATTAGCATAACCATAAAACACAACTGGTAGTTTCCATGGATTGATGGTCAATGACAGGTGTCCGATGACATGATACTTGGTATTTGGGAAAGATTACATTTAATTTAAACATAAATGACATACTTAATAGGTAAATTTTGCCTAACTTCCAGTTCTTATTTCCTAATTGCCTTAATAAAGGCCATTTAAATTAATTTTAATGGTAGCTACTGGTAATTAAAAATGGCAGTGGTAGTCCAACAATTGGCATTGGGCCAATGAGTTATGTAGTGTTAACAATTCAACTCTCACAGTGCAGCTCATATGATAATCACCTCTTGATTTATCCTTACTATTTACTGTTTATGTTTATTTTTGAATCTAATGGAAGAATATGAAGTGCATTATGAAGGTTATTTGTGAGTGTAATAATGGACTGGAAGAATATGTAAGTTATGATTATGAATTAAAGGATGAGAATAGATAGATAATATTCCTCATTATCTGAGTTAATGAACCATAAATATGGAGAAGACAACCATGGAAAACTGATTTTGACTTGAAAGAAAACCATTACCATTACAATTTAAGTTGAGTATTAATAGGCTGAGGTCTGAGTGACAAGGTACCAACTCATCGAGGCTAGTACTATAGTGTGGGTTTTAAAATTAGGAGTTCAAGTCACAAGTTCAAAGGCCTTATCAAGCTATATAGTGATGGATACATTATATAGGAAGGGGCACCATGTTTAACCATTAATCCATTGCAATAGAGTTATTACTCAAAGCCTCTAGATTTAGGTTTAGGCTGAGGGGAGAGTGAAGAATTCCTAAATAATTCTCCACTCACTGAGTTGTCAGTCACTAGACACCACTCACCAATCATCACTCACCTTACAAGCTACAGTAATAAGTATGTTTTATTTGGGTATTTTAAAAGATTATATATATATATATATATATATTAAAAGATTATATATATATATATATATATATATATAGGCTGAGGGGAGAGTGAAGAATTCCTAAATAATTCTCCACTCACTGAGTTGCCAGTCACTAGACACCACTCACCAATCATCACTCACCTTACAAGCTACAGTAATAAGTATGTTTTATTTGGGTATTTTAAAAGATTATATATATATATATATAT